>JABFAI010000198.1:0-117839 GCA_013266175.1 Fusarium gaditjirri | reverse complement strand
CCCTTGAACCGCGGAAAACGTGATAACTCTTCCGTGCTGTCCCGATAGGATTTCAGGATTGTTTCGATAGGTAGGGCAGGTTAGGTTAGACACGGATAGATGCCGATGTTATATGCCTTCCATGTTTCCATCAACTCGGAGCTCGAGGTCGGAGCTTCGGAGAATCGGATGTGAGGTCTGATTGGCCGTGTACCTGAGGCGCTTCCGAGAGAATGTCGGAAAGGGAGGGTCCACTTGCGGAGCCGCGACGGTGAAAGGTCGTAGCCGACCCGGCCAGGGAGGTCTCCGCCAGATATTCACGGCTATTACTATTTCTAAGGTACATTCTGAAGATGCTTGATGCTTCTTCACAAAATGCGCTTCTGAATGGCCTCAAGTCTGTATCCATCTCAAGGATAATAACCTCGCAAAACACGGTATAAAACGGAAGAGTCCCCTGCCATCAAATTATACCCGGGTGTGACTTCAGCCGCCAGGGCCAAGATCATCAATTAGACTGATTTGACTGGTCCGCTTACGGCATATCATGCTGTATCCACATCCCGATATTGCAGACCCCCAAAGTCTTGAATTTCGTCAGGGACTGACGATGGGGGACGTTTGGAATGAAACGTAGCAGCGTTGCCGTGGTTTGTAATTGTTGGTTCTGTATCTGGCTGTAATGATAATGTGAACTTGTCTTCTGATATGTTTGTGAGACGGCGGTCAACACATCTTTACATTCTCACTGTGAAGTGAGCGCAAACCTCCCCCAGGAGACCTCTGAACTAGAGAGTTCGTGTGACGCGGGCTACAAACAGGCTACCTCCTCTGATGGATGTTTGTAAATGTCATTGGTCTCATGATAGCTACCAATCATCCTATTCTCATCTGTGCCGTACGGCATCCGTCATCACGGGTGACAGAAGCCAAACATGCCTACGTGCTCCGTAGAACTTGCAGACTAATGATAAGTCTGCAATTATATAAAGTCAACAGGCCCGTTCACACCTTTCTCTTTAAACTTGAGAACATACTAATTTATATACGCTTGGATATTATCTAATATCTCATTCATCTTCAACATGCTCATCGAAACTATAGCGCCTAAATCGCAATAAATGGCAACAACTTTTCCCTATATATCCGCCACCTCCCCAGCATTTCCCCCTATATTATTCGCCGGCCCACACTCAACCACCCTCCCTCTATCCAACCTCAAGCACCACGTTGCATCCTCCACAGCCTCCAACCGATGTGCAATCGTGATGACAGTGCTCTCTCTGAGTTCCTGCCTAAGGATCCTCTGCACCATCGCCGCTGTCCCACGATCAATCGACGCGGTTGCTTCGTCGAGAATCACAAGGCCACTGCGTCGCAGCACAGCTCGACATATACCCACGAGCTGTCTTTGCCCCTGACTGAGATTCTTTCCACCTGCGTCGATGCGGGTCTCGAGACCCCAGTCAGTACCGAGAACGCGATGGATTGCGTTTGTGCATTCTTGTTCGGAGAACTTGGCTTCAGGGTCGATGTTGTCGTGTAGTGTGCCCGGGAAGAGGATTGGATCTTGCTGAATGAACGTTACGCGATTGCGGAGGGCTGTACGGTTGATGTAAGCCAGATCAATGCTTCCGATTGAGACAGCGCCTGAGTACGGTGCTTGTGTTACCAGGAGCGCGTTTGCAATGGTTGACTTTCCGGAGCCTGTTCGACCGAGAACGGCACAAGTTGAACCCCCAGGAATTTCGAATGATACGTTGTCCAGCACCGAGGGGAGGTCATCGGCATACTTGAATGACATATCCTTGAAGCGTACGCTATCGCATGGCCTGGGCCAGTCTTGAGGAGGCTCGGTATCACCGCTGGGCTCCTCGGGGATACGGTTCAGAGCATCAACTCGTTCGAGCGATACGGCGTCGAGTTGAAGAGCCGCAAACTTCTCACATAATTGTTGAACAGCGATCATGGCGATGTTAGTCTGCGTCAGAACAAAACCGACTGCACTAGCGGGTGTGCCCATATATACCATGGAGAGAACGAGGATGGTTCGCATAATGGCTGAAGACATACCGAGTCTAAAGTCGAGCCAGAATGTCATGCTCCAGAAGAAATGATCGTGCTTTTGGAAGTCGTCAACGGCTTCCAAGTGCTTGTTTTGAAAGCGGCTCTCAACCTTGAGAGCACGAATTGTTACAAGACCATCCTGCATAACTCCGATGTTGGCGATGATGGGAGTCAAATATCGCATCTCCATTCGGCGTAGACAGCGCGAAGCGGGGACGTATATACGATAGAAGTATGCGAACAGAATGGCGACAACAAAGATAACCGCCACAAGAAAGATCTGGTGTGTCATGATGGCGAAGAGGCTCAAGGAGAGAGCGACCAGGTTAAACACAAACTGCTCAAGGGGTGCAAGAATTCCACCATCGACCATGCCCATGTCGGAAATGAGACGGTTCTTGAGCTGGCCTGTTGGTGTGATATCGTGGTAGCGGAATGACGCCTTGCTGACCCTGTCGATGGCGATTCTGAAGAGTCGCTGAGCTGCGCGGATGCTGATCGAAGCGAGGAGGACTTGGGCCGAGGCGTACGAGAGGATCTGGGCGATTGATAGACCTGCTAGAACATAGAGCCAGGGTCGAGGGTTCTGGTTGGGATTGGGAAGACCCCAATATTCACTTGCGATAAGCGTTTCCAAGTTTGCAGATTCGTGGCCCCATGCTTCGAGAAGTCGGGCCCGCGCAATATCGCAGTATCGAGATAATCCATAGAAGAAAGATAGGAATACCCATAGGTGCCATCCTCCTGCACCCATGTACCTGAGGTAGATACCAATAGGAATAGCCCCTGTCTCGGTGACTTCTTCAGGAAGGCCCTTGTCGCTTGGAAGCTCTTCAGACACAGACTCATTAGGCATTTCGTGAGGTTGAACTTCAGCTGGACCAGAGTTGGACAGATGAGGATGTTCGAGCTCTTCCTTGAGTTCCGTTGGAGTGAGAACATGGGCGTAGCCATCATTGATGTCAACAACTTGATCGGCATGTCGAAGAACGAGATCATCGCGATGTGTAACGAGAACGATTGTCCGGGACTTAGCCAGCGGCCCACAGAGGAAGCGCTGAACAATATAGCTCGCTGTATCATGATCCAGAGCAGCAAGGGGATCGTCCAGAAGGAGAATTCGACAGCTACTATAGACGGCCCTCGCAAGTGCAACACGCGCCTTTTGGCCGCCGGAAAGGCCAATACCGCCCTCCTCAAGCTTCGTCTGATCACCCATGGGAAACGTTGCGAAATCAGGAATCAGTGCACAAGCACTAACAACCTCTCGATATCTCGCAGTATCGAACGTTTCGTGGAAGGTGATGTTATCTCTGATGCTCTTGTTCTGCAACCACGGGAGCTGCTGCGCATACGAGATAGGCTCATCGGCTCTTGAGAAGTGACCGCTCTTGTGCTCCAGCTCGTTAAGGATCGCAAGCAATAAACTAGATTTGCCTGAGCCAACTTTGCCGCGCACAACGGTCAGACCCGTTGAGAACTTGAGGGTCAGGTCGCGAAGAACGAGATGGTCCGTTGAGGGGCGTGCGAAACTTGCTTTGTTGAATTCGATATCGCGCGCTTCACAGCCGCTGAAGGCGTCTTCGTCTCGGTCGGGTTCGGACATGTATTTGTTGACGCGCTCAACGGGGATGGTGCATTTCCACACCGCAGAGATGAGATCGAACGCTTCGCGGGTACTAGCCTCGAGCTGTGCAAAGAGTTGTAGTGAAGGCCAGATAACATCGTTTGGTAGACCGCGTCCGAGGATGAGAGTGTATAAACAAATACTCGCAAACGGATACACTGCACCGCCAAAAACATTGATTGTGGAGATGGAAGCATTGACGATGGAAATATGAAACCTCTTCCTCATCTCGACATCTCGGAACCTTAGAATGCGATCTCTCCACGAGGACGTCCAGCCATTGAGCTTCAGTGGGCGACTAGCCTCTACGAAATGCGCAACAGCCTGAGCCCTCCGATCAGAATGCCCCGTTCGTTGGCGTTCGAGTTTGATGACCTGACGAACGAGGAGGGAATTGCAGATGAGGAAGATGACCATGAATCCGAAGCCGACGCAAGATGGCCAGCCCATTATGTCGATCAGGTAGTAGATTGTGACGATGACTTTAATGGGTGTGGCTACTACGCGAGGAAACTCCCAGAATCGTTGAGATATCTCATAAGTATCTCCGCGAATTAGGTTGACTACCTTTGCGTTTGAGGCTTGATGGTCTGGTGCTGCTTTCTCTGCCGGTCTGGACTTATTGCAGCCGCAGCATTTCTTGAAGAACCTGCCGAGGCGGTTTGAAGAAGCACTGCTCTCTTCTGTGTTTGCTGAGGGGTCTTTCTCTGTCATTTCAGATCCTGGGACGGCTCTTGTGAGGAGTTTGCTGAATAGACTGATGAATGTCTCGCCGCGACTTCGTTCGTAGGCCTTGCGGGAGTACCACCCTGAAGATGTCCTTGCAATTTGACGGATGGTGTCGATGCTGAGGATAACGACACACCAGAGCCCAGCTTCTGCAGGGTCGTTCTTGTCGAGAGATTGGTAGAGCTTGCTTGTGAGACGAAGACTGGAGACTTCAGCGACTCGTTCAAGAATAGCTGCAAATGTGCCGATGAGAAGATCCAGACCGTTTGCTTCAACGAGACATGGGAGAAGCTTGCCCTTGAGCGTTCGGAATACCTGGTGCAGTCTCCAGTGCTGAAACTCGTAGGGTAGTTGCCAGACGTCCTCAATGGCGATTTCTCGCTTTTGGGCGATTTTTGACAGGGGGTTTACCCATCTCATGGTCCAGAATTGGAAGAGGGTGAGGTTATCTTCGGGACTTCGGACGTGGTTTGATGGAGCGGCTTTGGCGTTTCCGATATTTGACGAGCCCCAGAATGGATTTCGAAGGGGCATGTTCATGATGGCCAGAATTGCCAAGATCTCGAGGGTGAGATGTCCAATGTCGAAGGGATTGATTGAGTTGACCTTGAAGCTGAGATAATAGATCGCTCTGAGGGTTAGAGTAGTTGCCATCATGAGAAGATACTGTAACATCAGCAACTTGGGAGCTTGGACAGGTCTACTCAGAACCGTCATCAACGCCACGACAGTCCAAGGCACAAGCTCCATAAACGAAGCTTTGTGATGAGAATGAACAATAGCAGAACTGATAGCCAGCCCCAGCCCAAGAAGGGCAATGAGCAGAAGACTCAAAGTCCAAAAGGTCCATCTTCTCTCCTTGGGATGAAACGGTGGTGGTTCTTGTGCAAACGGTTGTAACCAGCGGGGAGTAAACCGTGATAACGGTGTTCGACAAAGGTATAGCAAAAGGATCGAGCCTGAAGCTATATCAAGACTGAGCATAACGCCCGCTTCCCGCTTTGGCCATGATGTACCCCATGTTGAGTACAGTGGTTGGTCTGTGGGTATGTAATTGAAGAGCTGCTTCGAGAAGCTGGAGTGGTAGAGGTCTACAGCTGCCATACTGGCAAACAGCCAGAGTTCCAAGGTAGATCAACTGGATTAGGTTTTAGCTCATCGAGGTTTTGAGGTAGACGGCGAGAGTCAAAACAGAACTTAGAAAATAGAAAGCGTGATAAATGGTGGTAATATATCAATGGGTGCTAGAATGAATTGATAGGTGTACAATGGCTTGGGAGATTCAAGGCATAATAAAGCAAAAACCAGCTGTACGAGATAGAGACGTGAAAAACATACAAATGGCGTTTGCTATGTTATGTCCAGAGCTGGGCGATTCACACATGAGAAAAGTTTATTCGCAGGGCGTTACTGATGGGAAAAGAGAGCACAACACATGAAACGACGAATTATAAGCCATTGGCTTACTATACAGAGATGAAACAATTCATATGAATCAGATGTTACAACGCCATTGGTGTATTTGGCAGGGCAAAGTGAGTGAGAGAAGAGACGCCGGCGGTGAATATGGATTTTCGGTCCCTGTTGCGGTCGACATCAGATCAGATCAGAGACCCTTGGATGTCCAATGAGATGCTAGTGGAGAAACATGTCGTTGTTGAGCGTGGAGTATTTCTCCGGATACGGCTTGGTACATCTGATATTCGCTGATCATTGGCAAGGGGGTTGGATGTTAACGTGTTAACGTAGGATTCACCCCAACTCGACGATGTGGTGGTGATCTGCAACTCAGCGGCACAGTGAAATGAATTGTTTCGTCTGTTCTGTCTGAGTGATTAAAAATACAACGCTCTCAACCAATGCCGTCCAGCCTTTTTTAAACAAGGAGAGCTCCTCCAGCAAACGCAATGGCCATTAGAGTTATCATGCCCACGCCGTTTGCTGACCAAGCCTGTAGCGCCGCGACCGCGTTGTCGCTCGTTGTTGAGGATGCAGCTGAGCCGGTTCCCGTAGCAGTGCCTGAAGCGGTGCCGCTGGAGGAAGAATCGGCCTTTGAGTCGTTGCCGACAAGCGCGGAGAGTTTGTCGTCGTCGACGAATGAGGCCTTCACCGAGGTTGCGTTCTTGCAGTCGCTGGGAGGATCGGCCTTGCCCTTGACGAAGTTGGCAGCGATGCACTGATTTACTTCGTTAGCATTGACTTGCTAGGTTTGGAGCAAGGACATACCTGGTAGAGAAGACCGTCGACGGCGGAGGACACAACATTTACCCAGCCCTTCTTGCCGGCGTATTTCTCGGGAACAGTAACCTGCGGCTGGCAGAAATCACCGAGACCGCTTTGCTGAACAATAGGAAAGACCTGCTCCCAATCGCCATCAGCGTCCTCGTTGAGGGTCACGCGGAAGAGCCAATTGCCCTGCTGGTGCGTAGACCGCAGAGCAATAGCCTCGCCGCCGACGTGGAAGTCAACGAGTTTGTCCTTGGAGAGGTCGGGCGTGAAGCCGCCGCAGGGAGACTTGTCCTCGTCGTCGTCCTTGAACCCGATGGAGTCGGGATACTTGACTTCGAAGTGGGCGAGGGAGATGCCGCAGAGGAGAGCGGTTGAGAGGAGGGTAGAGGAGCGCATTTTGATGTGGTATGGGGAGAGTGTTGTGCGTGGTGGTTTGAGAGAGCTGGGCTGGGCTGGGCTCAGCTGGAGTGGTGGGCGGCTGAGCTGCTTTTGTACGAGTTGCGGATACCGGCAAGGGGATGAGGGAGAGGCTGAGCTAGTGTGAGCTGTGTTTCGCTAAGAAGGTATGTCAGTTACGGTGTTCGATATCAGGCCGTTGCGGGAAATGACCTTCCATCGGGGTCATCTAACTCAAATACTTTGATGTGATAGCATCTTCGACTCATGCAGTCAGATATTATATTACATCAACTCAAGTTACACCTATTACCAGTTTCACAGCATGGGTACACTGCATCTGCAAACTCCCCATCATGAAAGCTACGTCATTGAGGCTCTGTGCTCCCATGATGAACCCTCCCCATCAATGCAAGCCATCTCACTAGCCTGAAGCAATTCACGCCAATTCCACATCAAACGTGCATCCAAAACACCCAAAGCCTCAAAAACGCCCATTCTTCAACGTCGCAGGGCCTTCTGCGCCAAAGTCTAGCAGTGCAAGCCTCCATCGCCAAATGCCGTGTTATAGTGGTGGAGAGTAATTAAGAGCACGTTTCGTTCGACCTACCCCAAGAGTCTAGACCTCGCAGGGGGAAAACAGGGGTCCTTGATATGCGGAGGAGCCAATCAGAACATGAGCGTGCACGGACCTGAGGTTGTTTGAGCAAGTTTTCTCTTGTGTTAGTGAGCGAGTTTTTGTCAGACCATGAGAGTGAGTCTCAATGAGAAGATTTGATGATGGTGATGATAAGTATCGGATATTCGGCATGCACGGATAGAACGGATGTATTTTGGAGGAGATTTGAATTTTGAAAGAGATGGTAGTTGGGAGTTTGAGTTTTGGTAATTTTATGCGCAATTTGATGGTTGTTGGATGTTTCTACTGCCGGGCGTAGCCTCAAAGTATCAAGCTCGCATCGCTTGATTGCCCAATCTAAAGAGGCTAGTTGCAGGTACAAGCGATCTGATGGGCGTCTTGTCTCGTCTCGTCTCGCAATCACACTCCGAGGGGTCAACTCTTCTTCACTACCTTATCCAACATCAGCACTCGGGCTCTTCGTATCCGACAGCCTGTGACTTTGACATCTTGTTCGATAGTCACCGTAAGCCGACAAACGGTTTCATCATATCAACTTGCTCATTCATTCTCGCTTGAGTGTCAACAAGTCACAGAATCGGGGGAAGGCTGGACACTTGCACTCGAACAAAACTTGGCTTGTTTGCAGAGAACATGAGTAACTGAAGCGAAAGACAATACCGTCATAGCAGGATAGTTCATGAGCCAGAGACATATCGGCTCTATCACGACGCTGGTCGTCTGAATCATATCTTCAACTCAAGCCACATCTAACCCGCGCTTCTGGCGCATCATAGCCCATCATGGATATGGACCACATGCATCATGACCCCGGCTTGCGGATGGAAGTCAACTACGCCTTCGCACGTGGATACTGGTATACCATCGCTGGTGTCGTCGGCGCACTCGCTGCTATTCGTGGTTTCAACTACCTCGACGCTCAGCACAGGTACGTCGCTTGACGACGTCTCGCTAATCGCACTGACACATCACCAGACTAAAAGCATGTCGCGATCCATCAATAGACCATCCAACACGTCCACGAGGACCACTCAGTCAAGCATGGGCGACAGCAACCGCCGTCGTTCGGGAACTGGGACATCCACAATACTACATCCCCATTAAAGGCCTTCGATGGGCAACACCACTTCCCCTCGGCCGAATCATCGTTCTAGCGTGCTACTGGGTCGTTATTGTCTATTTGATGAGCTGGAAAGTTTCACAAAACGACGTGTACTACTGGGAGCGCATCGGATATCGCAACGCATGGGTCACTCTAACCCAGTTCCCGCTACTCTACCTTTTGGCGACAAAGGTCAACGTTATCGGGTTCCTGATAGGGAGCAGTCATGAGAGGCTCAACTGGCTGCATCGGTGGGTCGCGCGGACCATGTTTGTTACTGCGACGGTTCATGGCTTTCACTTCTGGACGATGTGGGTGCGCGCCGAGTTCCTCGACTATGCCCTTCAGATTATGCCGCTGGTCAAGTATGGACTTGCAGCCTGGGCTATCCTGCTTTGGAACGTCGTTACAGGAATTGTGCCCATTCGAAGACTGTCGTATGAGATTTGGGTGGCTCAGCATGTGCTCACCAGTATCATCATGCTGTGGTTGCTGCACAAGCATATTCCCTCAAATGCCAGATGGCTTCTGTGGATGAGTGTCTCGTTCCTCGTTTTCGACCGAGCCATGAGATGGGTACTTTTGCTATGGCAAAATGTCCGTCTTCGACCACAAGGAACTGAATGCCAGGGTATGAAGCACCTTGGGCATCGAGTCGTTACCTGCGTTGTTGGACAAGCCACCACTGTCGTTACCATCAAGGATGTGCACTTCAAGTGGAAGGCAGGACAGCATATTTACCTCTGGGTCCCACGTCTCGGACCCTTCGAAGCGCACCCATACACAATCGCGTGTGCGCACAAAGTCGAGGGCGCATGTTGCTGCAACAGCATCCAGCTTGTCGTGCGCGCCCATAACGGATTCTCCAAACGGCTACACGAATATGCGACAAAGAATTCGGGATCCGAACTCACAGGCTTCGTATCAGGACCATATGGCGTTCCTCCGAAATGGAACATTTATGAGACGTTGGTACTGATTGGAGCGTCAACGGGAGCCAGTTTCGTTGTGCCCATCCTCGAAAGCATCGCGGCAGCGCAAAAGTCGAATTGCACGCGAAGAGTCGAAATTATTCTCGTTGCGCGAACATCTCAAGAAATCCAATATTACGTCGAAAGGGCCGAAGAGGCTGGTAGAATGGTACGAGCCAAAGGCGTCGGTGTGAGCATCCATATCGCCATAACAAGCTCCAATCAGACAGGCCCAGTCGTCAGTCGATCAGAGTCCTCAAACACAAGCGACTCAGACGACATCCAACCAGTCAAGGGAACAACAACGACAGCAGCAACGGGCTGCTGCTGCAGCGCAAACGGCTCTGACGAAAAAGGCTGCCCAAGCGACTCTCCCTGCCGCAGGGAGATAAACGCCACTGTTCCAGAGCTCATCCGCGAATACACGTGCCGACCAGACATCGAGACCATGATTCGCGAGCCGGTGGAGCAGGCTTGGGGAGAAACAGGGGTCGTTGTTTGCGGCGGACGCGAGATAGTGGCACGGACGAGGAATTGCGTGAGTCGTTTGAGCGATGAGCGAGCTGTGCATAAGGGAACGGGAGCACAGGGGATATATCTGCATGTTGAGGAGTATTCATTTTAATCTAGGGTCGATAAATAATGATGATGTTATGATTGATGTTAACAAGGCTGAGTGCAGTGCCGTGAAGTGAAGTGCGGTGGTGGAACACGAACAGGGATTAGTCGGTGGCGGTTAGGATGTGGTGGTGTGCTACGGCAGCAACCCAAGGTCTAGGCCAGGCCAGGGGACCACTGTCGGTTAACAAATACTGTCTTGCACCGCCTGTGACTTGACAATGCATTGACGTATGATGAAGCAACATTCTCCTCGTCCTTCACTCTTGATATCGCGATACGCATTCCAATTCTAGACCATCGTGGAATGCAAAACTGAGATATCCAATTCCACCCTCTAAAGCCCCCGGCACGTTCCATTGATAGCTCCCTTCCACTAGCACTACAGTACTACCCTCAACTCGGCTAGCCCCAGCCTCTCCAATTGGACCCTCCTGATCCTTGACCCCCCGAATCTCCATTCCTCCACTTTCTCTTCATCACTTTATTTCCTCTACAGCATCAATAACGCTGTGTTTCTTTGTCTCTCTTTTCCTTTCTTAAATGCTTCATCGCTGAGACTGTTTTTGTTTCCCTCAGCGCCATGCCTTCACGGCCGCGGCGGCGTAATCGCCCGGAGAGGCTGTCGAGGCCTTACGCGATGGTGCACGCCGCTATGAGATTGATTGCTTGGATTACCAGCCTCGCTTCGATTCTACTCCTCGCATTTGTTTGCAAAGAATGGCCTTCAAAGAGCCAGGTCATTATCGCTGGCGCTGTCGGTGTGAGTAAACCCTCACCTCAATATTTCTGGTTACGCAAAACTGACGTGCTACAGTGCGCAATTGCAATGCTCAACGACAGCTGGGACGTTCTAGCAGTGACAGATACTTCATTCACAGCTCCCAGATTAGCTACATCCAGGAGAGTACTGCACGACTTGTTCTCTCTAGCTCTTTGTGTTGGCGGAATCATCATGATGTGGGTGTCAAACATCAATATCACCGACCACAAAACCGCCGAGCAGAAGCGTCAAGAGCAGTGGCTTATGGCTGCCCTGTGGGCTTTGATCGCTGTGGTGTAAGTTTTCCCCCTCTTTGGAAAGGTCACATTACTGATAAGCGTGATGTAGTGGCTGGAGATTAATCTTTGCTATCTGGGGTTGTGTGGATTGTACTGGCGAGACCAGGCGTGCTGCGCAAAGAAGACAGCGACGGAGGGGAAGAGAAAATGATCCCTGGCGACAGATGGGGATTCTCTGAATGATGTGTTATTGCATTACGATATGAAGTTTTGATGGCAGACGAGGAATGCGACATTCATGCACTCAACGGCGCTTGGTGTTTGGGACATTGACACGATAGACATGCCAACTTATTTTCTACGACTGAGATGCTTTACGGCGAGAGTATGTTCGAACGGCATCATGGGATCGAATCGCCACCGGGGTTGATTACGACATCGATTGGCATAGCAACAACTTGTCTATGGCGTCATGACTTGTACTTCTGGACCACTGATTCTACGGCTGATTATTCTGGACCTTCCTACGCGCTTTCGAGGAACCTGCGAGGGCGTTTGCGTGCGGGCTCATATGCTTTTTCGACCTTGTGCAAAAAATTATGGGCGACTGTCAAGTCAGATCATACCGAAATACCTGATGGCGACGGCACGAGCATTGGTACCAGGCGCACTTTATCTTCAGCCTTAACCGGGGGCTCTACCACTATTATTATGGCTGCCGAAGCTTATGAAAGATGGATTTGCCACGTTGCTCTCGACAATCGCCGAATGACAGCGAATAAACCCATCATCGAACTTTCTGAGCAATTGATGAGACCAGTGAAGAGGGACTATGACCTCTGTTGTAGAGGCTGCGGAGGGCCGCGGCGCTTATGAGTTTTAGGTTCTCCCAGCTGCTTGGATGGACGGCCCATATCTCCACGCGGACTCGGTCACAGAAGGCGAATGACATACAGGACATCTTGATGACCGCTTGTTGGCTCATTTACTTTGAGCCTCAAAGTTTTTATAGCGTTTACTATCGAACTCGAAATACCAACTATGTTCAACATAAACGCCGCATCTAAATCTCCCTCATCATTCTTTTCCCAGAATACTTCAAAACTTTGACTACAGTGATAGCTACTCGGCAAGCCCCCTGAGATTATCTCGAGGTGGTTCATGTAGTTTGTCGCCTGGGGCTGATGCTTATGGTCCTAGCTTCACAGAGTCACTAAAGCTATAGATACCGTCTGCATTGAATTTTCCTTCAGACTGTTCCCGAAGCTAATACTCCTGCCCGCTGATGGCTTCAAAGCATCTCGTGAGCCAATTTGTCTGAAGCAATGAGAGACACCAATACAACGTTCTATGCCATTCTTCTCATCAGAAGGTTATCGGGAACCTAACTGCTTATCAGCTGTGTCTAATTGATCAGACAAAATCTGGAATATAAGACCCCCCTTCCTCTACTGACTTGCAGAAACGTGATTGTCTTCACAATACACACGATGGACTCCCTAGAGCAACCAAGGACAACCACTACAGATGGCAACATCACTCTTGTAGACATCACCTCTCGAATCAATGACAAACTAAAGGAAACCGACAGCAGCAGCCGGGAGAAAAACGAGCAACAAACCCCAAGAGAATCTCCAAAAGACCTCCTAAGAAGGCTTGTGGAAGGGCACGAGCACGACCAGAATTTCCCCGATGACCTTCTCAACCGTGCGCGCGAATATCTCGATAACGAAAATGACGAGCAACAAGATGCAGAGCTGGGCCAGAGCATCTCTAGAGAATTCGAGGCTCAGAAGGAATTGATGCTAAATAGCTCCATCTATCCTGAAGTCCGAGCTGTTGTAGATGATACGGATGACCCAACCTTGCCAGTCGGCACATTCAGGGCATTCATTTTAGGAACAATATTTGCCATCGTTGGCACTGGACTTGAACAGTTCTTTTCACTTCGAATGCCTCCTATTGGACTTTCGACATTTATCGTGCAGATATTAGCGTTGCCCATGGGGAAGCTGTTGGCGAAATGGCTGCCGACGAGGAAATTCCGGGTGTTTTCGTGGGAGTTCACATTCAATCCTGGACCGTTCAACCAGAAGGAACATATTTTGATTGCAATGATGGCAAATGTAACTTTTGGCGGTTCTGCAATCGGAGCCTACATCGTAAGCATCATCCAAGTCCTGAAACTCGATGTTTTCTACGGGGAAAAGAATCTCTCGAATAGCATCCCTTGGCAAATCCTCACGCTCATATCGACCCAGTTCATGGGATATGGATGTGCAGGTCTGGTTCGAAGATTTCTGGTATATCCGCCGTCAATGATCTGGCCAAAGGCTTTGGCGAATATTGCACTTGCCAAGGCGTTGAACAAGGACAATGGACATTCAGAAGATACAGTGCACGGGTGGAAATTGTCGAGATACAAGTTCTTCCTGCTCTGCTTTACTTCCATGTTCTTCTACTTCTGGATTCCCAATTACTTGTTCAAAGCTCTGTACCTGTTCAACTGGCCGACTTGGATATCACCAGGCAACGTCACACTCGCCCTTATAGCTGGATCAACTTGTGGTTTGGGCCTCAACCCCTTACCAACATTAGACTGGAACGTCGCAACCTATCTAGGCGACCCTATAGTGACACCGTTTTTCACACTCATGAACTTTGCAAGCGGCATGGCAGTATGGGGCTTCATAGTCGCGCCGCTGGTGTACTTCAACAATGTCTGGGACACGGGCTACCTCCCCATCAACAACAACTACATTTACGACAACCACGGCTCGCGGTACAACATCTCGCGTGTGTTGCTGCCCGACCTTACGCTTAATCAGACGGCGTACCACGAGTACAGTGTCCCCCTCATGACTTCCACTCAGGTGATCAAGTATGCGGCTGCCTTTATGATATACGTTGCTACACCCGTGCACATGTACCTCTGGCACCGTAAGGATATTATGTCTGGGATACGGGCTTGTTGGGCGCGGAAGTCGCGAGATGAGGAGTTCAACGACGTGCACAACCGTCTTATGTCTGCGTATCCGGAGTGTCCTCACTGGTGGTACATTGTTATTCTTGTTGCATCTTTCATCATCGCCTGCGTCTCGGTGAGTCAGTGGCCAACGGGCATGCCAATATGGGGCATTGTTCTAGCCGTCGTCTTCACCGTCGTGTTGCAAATTCCAATTGGGATGCTCTTGGCTGTTACGAACTTGGAGGTTTCAACACGTATCCTTTCCCAGCTTATTGCTGGCTATGTGTTCGAGGGCCAGCCTATCCCGAACATGATTTTCAAGATGTTCAGTTTCATGTCGACACATCAGTCGCTTAACTTTGCTAGTGATCTCAAGCTCGCGCACTATGCCAAGATTCCACCGAGGTGGGCATTTGCAGCACAGGTTTATGCAACGCTTTTGGCAGGGTTTGTTGCGTTGGGCGTGAATCACTGGTTACTCCGTAACGTTGAGGATTTATGTCAAGTGCATCAGAAAGACCGCTTCACATGTCCCCGTACGCACACTTTCTTCATGTCCTCAGTGATATGGGGCGTCGTGGGACCACGTCGATTGTTCGGTACGCAAGGCCCCTACCGAGCCATCACATACACAATCCCCATCGGTGTCATATTCCCCATAGCCGTCTACTTCCTCTCCAAGCGGTGGCCCAACGCCTTCTGGCGCAACGTCAACGCGCCAGTACTATTCTCCGGACCGATGGCGTGGGCTCCTTTCAACTGGAGCTACGTGCAGGACTCGGTGGTTCTAGCGTTCGTGTTCAACAAGGTGATCAAGAGGCGGTACGCGGCGTGGTGGGAGAAGTACGCGTACGTGCTGACGAGTTCTATGAGCGCGGCCATTGGCATCTCAGGCGCGGTGATGTACTTTGCGGTGCAGCATACGGGGGTCAAGTTGGATTGGTGGGGGAACAGGGTTCAGACGCAGGGTGTTGATCAACGGGGTTTTATGGCGGGTGGACAGGTTGTTAACTGCTCGATGTTGAAGGTGCCTGAGAAGGGTTTCTTTGATATTGCGTTCGAATGGAAGGTCTAAGTTACTCGGTTCGGTGCTGAGAAGTTGTTTGCGCATCGACATAGTAACGGAAGTGTGTCATTATCTGCCCAAGGTACTCAGCTGTCAAGACATCTAACGCAATCAATACATTTTCAATCCTGATAAAGATATTATCCACAAGCATTTGTCAAGAAGCTATTCTTAGGGCTCGGATAGCACAAACTCAGCGATCTCGCCAGCACCCTTCCTAGGGAGGCGATGGCCAAGAATAGCAACACGAGTGTTCCTGACAGCTGACACAATTAGTTCAATAATTAGACTTGCCTCTACATATTTAGCAACTGAAATATTTGCCATCAACGTCTGTCTGCTTGCTAATCGCGCGCGGATAATGAAACATGCGGCCACAAACGCGCCGTCGATCGACAACCTAATAACGTCGCCACTTTGTTGGTTGTTGGTTCTGTATGTATATACTACTATTTCGGTAAGACCAGAATGATGACCGAATCGGCTACGAAGCACCAATCATCTGATACACAGTCAAGAGCCGCGATGAGACTGAAACAGGGCGCCAGAGGAATTCATTTTAAATAAACTTTTATCATGATAAACGTATGATTGTTCGAAGGTGGGCGTTTGGCGTTGAAGATGCCAGTGAAAGTCGCGTACCCGAGAGCTCGGTTCGGCGCTTAGAGTCAAGACGAGAGGGTCTGCGTTTCAATTGCTGTACAGAGTAATGGGCATTCGAAATGGAAAAAATCAAGCTATCGGAATTAAGTGCGCGCGTGAGAGCATCGTGTGTAAGCTGGATTCGAAGGAAGAGGCAACCAAAAGCACGCGGAGTTAAGTCAACAAGGAAGAGGAAAAGCGATGAGGGGATTGCCAGTAGGGAATGAGGTATATCAATCCAAACATGAAGACTGCTGCGCCTACTGCTCTCACTCTGAGGGAGGGACAGGAATAGAGGCAGTGCTACAGAAGCGAACGAGCTACAGCAGGGTCAAGGTTCTGCCTTACAGGGCTGGATTGCGCCATTCCGCTTTAGGTCTTGGGGATGGGGTCAAGTTTGAGGCCATTGCTCAGCCCTTTTTGCTTCTTTTCTTCAACGGATGCAACCTGCATGCATCCATGCATTGATTCTTGATCGAGATGCTGCTACATGAGAGAATTACTTTTCAGACTGCGAAACACTCTTTTGAGGAACCAGAAGATCTTTTCGGTGAGGCAGCCAAAAAGGCAATCGTCCTAGTATTGGGGGCCGTTTCTTGCGTTAGTCTTATCGGAAGAGGCAGCACTCTCTCGGTAGCAGAAGAATCTGAGTATTTTGGCTGTCACGAACCAATAGGACAATAGGATTGTTACTAATGCCTGTCTACCTTAGTATGTAACTGTGCTGTGAGTTGGGGGAATCACAAATTAGACTGTGCGTTTCTTTTTTCTTGGCTTGGGACTTTGGTTTACTCTCATTTTAACACCGAGGAAAAAGGGAAAACGTCATTTTGGGCCTGAAGCTATTCATACGCAAAGCCGTGTAACGCTGCAATGCGTATTTGACAGACAAAATCTACATGGCATGACGTACGCGCGCCCTTGGTCCTACATGCCTTGAAAATGCTCTTCTGGCATCTTCTTCGATTATGTCTGCATCAATTGTGCAAGTCCAGTTGAACTGTGCATCCCGATATGACAAGCATAGGTAGGTAGGTAGGTTCATCTGTACGATGTTAGTTCCCGCTGCATGTCAAAAGGAAGAGGCATCCAATGAATCCTTGACGTTGATCAAACTTATTGTCTGACATTGATGATATTTGATGCGAGGCTGAACAAAAACGGTTCCAGTCGATCTTGGAGAATGGTGGTGATCCTGGTTAGCTTAGGGCTGAGGCTGTGAGAACCGGCGTCGAGTTTTAGGCGGATCCAAGCCTCGATAGGCGTCCCCCAGCACTGCCCGCCCGCGATAACTAGGTACTGTAAAGTGTAAGTGGAAGTGGAAGTGGAAACAGGGAGTGACTCAGAGCGAATGAGGAAGAAGAGGTCACCGAATGCAGAACATTACACTTTTTACAGCACTTGCATATCTCTAGGGAAGAATGGTACTTGCACTAGAGTCCTTGACAAGGTTTTGGTTGGTCTAGAGGCGTTTTGGTCTGCAGACAGTCCTTGATGACTCAATCGCCGGGGGGGATCCCATGATGCAGGATAATGGGTATTGTATTGTAGCTTAGTCTCTCGCCGAAGGACACTTTCGAGTCCGACGGACAAACTCGCATTCCAGCCAAGTCGACGAAATAGATTCGGAATAGTAGTTTGTTGGTCGAGATGCCTTTTCTCTCTCTTCGTGATGTCTGTTGGTGATAATTTTAGGGTCTTGTTTCAACTGTGGCCGCGTGTTGTTGGCCATTGAAGTCCTAGATTACGTTGCCGCTCAATTGTAAAATCCCAATTCATCTCGCCATGAATTGATTTCTTGTTCTAATTACGGGATTGTCACTTGTCGTCCGTGTCCTGATCTCCCGCTTCGATACCCGTTTTCTCGATCCCACTAGCCTTCCAATTGATCAAGGACTGCCCTGTGATGTTGAACTGATTCTACCCATGGTTTCTGGCGGTTCGGACCAACAGCGACTGTCATGTCATGGGTGGCCGTGGCTGAGATGACCCAGGGGGGAGTCATCGGCATGGGCATTTTCCTTGGGGGCCAGGACTAGACAGGGAATCGCTTTTAGTGGCCGCAGATGGACGGTAGGCAGAAACGGCCTTCTCCACCTTCAAGGCTGCCTTTACCTCTACACAGAGAGGACCAAGCCTCTGGGAGGGAACACCACCCTTTTTTGCTGGTGTTACAGTACAAGTCTCTTTGTATATATCCTCGAACCGCTTGCGAACCACCCACTTACACCACAACCAACATCACACTACTGCACACACTCTCACAAAACAACCCCAGGCACCAACACTCCTCCATATTTTACACTTACTCTACTGTACAAGACGTACATACACTACCTATAGGCTAAGGTAGTCTAGTCCCCAGGCATCCAATTACTACAAAGTCACTCGGTACTTGGACTTGGCTTACACAGCTTTCAAACTACCCTTCCTCATTTCTATAAAACCACCTCCATCTGCCACTCTCCCAACAACCAAACAAAACACTCAATTCATCTTACACAAACACTACTATAAGAGTCTGAACTTTTCTCTCTCTTCAAACTGTCTTCTCAATCATCACCTCTTATCATTGAGAACATCGTCCACAACCGTCGTCGTCGAAGCAGCACTTCTTCACCACCTGAGCAGACTGTAACAAGAACACATCGTCTGCCTCCGGTCATCATCCAAGAGGATCCTCCACAGCGCAACAGCCGCTTAGAACCTCACAGCACAGACACAATGTGCACTACAAACATCTACACATACGTCCACCCCGATGGACGCCGCGAGCAGTGGTCTCAGCCTACCCTCTGCGCAAACTCTCGACATGGACAAGTCTGCGCCAGCAACTTTGTGTTTGAGCACCCAGTCCAATACGTTCCCGCTCCCTACGACGCTTCTTCTTACCCTTATGCTACTCAACTCCCTCCTACGCCTCAGTATAGCCCTGCTCCCTCAACACCGTCGGGCTCATACCGCTCAGGAGATGAATCAGACCGCTCATACACCAGCAACGGTAGCAAGAAGAAGCGATCATCTGGAGTCTATATCAACGGCCAGAAGATTCTTGATCTGAACCGCCGTGAGCGTCGACCGAGCTCTCGTCACCAGGAGAGAATTGTCTTGGTCGACAGCCCCCCTACACCACGCACTCCTCCCCAGCAATGGAATGCCCCCCACACTGCCCCTGCATCACCCATCTCAAACACATACATCGTCGACTCTTCACGGGACCCTCACAAGCGCCGCCCTGTCATCGTTGATGAGCGAACTCTTCAGCCTGACCAGCGCCGTGTCCAGATCGAAGTCGTTGACAACCACCACCGCTCCAAGCACCACCGCCACTCATCAAGCGGCTCACGGCACTCCGACCAAGAGGAGGAGCGTCGCCAACGCCGCCGCGAGGAGAAGCGCCGAGAGGAAGCTGAGCTTCGTCTCCGCACTCGCATCGCAGAGGCCAACGCAAAGATTGCCTCTCGACCCGTCGCCCCTGCCCCTGCTCCTCCCAAACGCTCTGCCACATACAAGCGCCCATCCGTCGAAGTCGTCGACAGCCAAGCAGTTCTCGCTGACGAGCTTCGCCGCTTAAGCTTTGAGGAGGAGCGCCGTGAGGACAAGGCTCGCCGCCTTGCTCGTCGTGAGGAGAGGAAGGAGGAGGAGGCTCAACGCGAGCGTCTCCGTGAGCGCATGCAGCCCAAGCGACGTCTCACAATCGGCGCCGGCAGCAGACGGCCCTCTGAGATGTACGAGCCAGGAGTGTACCGATATGAGTAAAAGACATAGTTGAAGGGTTTGGTCTTGTATCACTTTGATCTGTTTTACATGGAGTTTTGAAGGCAAATGATATTTAGCGATTAGATTTGGGAATTTTCTGTATACGTTTCAGGGAGTTTGATATTGGGATTGAGATACCAGCGAGCAAGGCAATGAGCCCGTTTAAGGATTACAGAACACTTAGTTAGATACAAGACACAAAACAGAAGAAAAAAAAGGAACTCAGAATGGGTTTTGTTTTTTTGAATACTTTGGTTCCTACTTGCAGTACTGTGAATATTTGCATTGAAATGGCTTGAACTGTTGATTGAGAGAGAGGCTCAATGGCTTGGAGGTGAGACACTAAAGCAGGTACAAGACATTTCGCACCAAATGTGCAAGAACAGAAAAATCTGTCTGTCTCATGACTCTAGGACTGAGGGTGCAGAAGAAGAAGGCTGCACACCAAGACATAACGATCTCCTCATCCAAACCACAACACGGAGTTACCATATCCCAAACATCACGATATCTGAAAAATCCACTCCTCAGAATCAAAGTGTAAAAAATAAGGGAACCTCAAAACACCGAAGGATCGCGCATGCATACATCGTGAAGCAGACAGAACAAGGATAGTCCAACCAAAGTTCTTTTTTTTTTTCGCCCGGGGGGTGAGAGTGGAGACACACACCGAAAAACACCAAGAATCGAAAGATGGGGTCGTTTTGGGACTTTGGTGAAGCTTCATCTTCAGGCCGTAGAATCAAGTTATTCTACAAAGACGAGGTTTAGTTAATGCGAATTGGATTGATGCCCAGAGGTATAATGAATTTGCTGTTTTGGTTCTGGGTCGCATATTGAATTGTGCAACAAGGGCTTGTGAGTGCTTGGGGGGTTTGTTTTGCCGCAATCAGTGGCATTTCAGTTGGAAATCTCTATTGTCCGATTGCCTTGTCTGCCTAAAAATGTCCTACACTAGAGAGATGTTGTTCGCTCAAACCCCGCTCATGATGTGCCGATTGAGACATTAGCCGATAGGGCCTCATGACACCCTGTTTCTCAAGGCACCCATTGGCAGTTCGCTTCTGGTGCGGGCATATGGCGGGGTTAGGTGACCGATGTACCTGTATGTATGTCTGAGATAGTTCTCCAGTGACTCACTGTTGATCTATGGCGAGATGATAGCATGTTTGATAGAGTACGTTTTGGGAAATCACCGAAGATGCCAAGAGTTCAGCATCTGCCGTCAATTCATGAATCAAAGTGAACATGTGAGTGCAAATAGATTTGATAAAGAGAGTGACAGTGTAAACTATCATGCGAATGAAACTTAGGCAGGCATGTTGAAGCCAGGCCGTAGCCATATATGCAGTAGTGTTGGGACCACTGCCGAGCGGGAGGAAATGGTGTTGAACCATTCCGATATCGTGTTGAACATCCCCAATTTCACAAATATTGAATAATTCCCAATTTAGTAGTCACTTCCCCGACTAATGACCTCCTTATGCGACTCTCTAAGCAGAATAGTCTACAATCATTAGTATCAGAGCTTCACAAACAGACATCAACTTACATGCTCGAACTGCGCAGAGTAAGAACCCTTGATATCAGCCAGCGGTTCATACGCTTCAAGAATACCATTCGAGACCAGAGAGTTTAGCTTCATAACATGTCAGTATCTTCCCCCTCACATGCAGTTACAAAACTTACACCAGCGAGATAACGTTCTTGGCCCAAACGTTCAAGATATCGGCGACAAAAGACAATGGTACCAAACTGCTCACGAATGACTTTATAAAGCCTATTCGCCGATGCAAATGGCAAATTAATATGTCTCGGCGCATCATGATGCAACCCATAGCCATAAATGCCCACCTACACTCATCAGCAACATCCCAACTCACTTGACATGCACACTTACATCGTCGTAAAGCCGCCCAGTACCGGTTGTACCAAACGTCTCAATGGCAAACACTTCACCTTCCTCCATCTTAGTCTGATCGTTGTTCTTGATAAACGGGATCGACTTTCCTCCGTGGATCTGGTAGTGCTTGATGTTGTGCGCTGAGATGTTGCGCACGGGTTTGACGGGGTATGTCTTTCCGTTGATTTCAACCTCGTAGCTCTCCATTGCTTCTTGGATTGCGGCGCTTACGTCGCAGATACGAACGTCGATTCCAGAGGCCTACAGTCGTCAGACTTGCAGCATGTGAGTGAGAGAGAGACATACCTTGATACCACTGTTGGTTGCATCTTTGACGGCATTCAGAAGATTATCGTATGTAGGATCAAACGACATGGTGAACGCACTATCAACGATCCACCCGTTGATCTGTACGCCGAAATCAACCTTCATGACATCCTCATATTTGAGCACGACATCCTTCTGGCCAGGGTTAGGCGTGTAGTGCGCAGTTTCATGGTTCAAGCAAAGACCTGTTGGAAACCCCATTCCGGACCTGAGGTTATCACCAGGTTCAATACCCTGATTACCCAAAAGCGCACGCACGCCGTCTTCGATGCCATTAGCAACATCAATCAGTTTGTCGCCCGGCTTGACGTTATCCTGCGTCCACTGTCGGACCTGGCGATGAACTTCGGCAGCCTTTCGATAATCATTCAGAAAATCTGGGTCTTCGAGCTGTCGACGGCCCATGAAGCGAAATTCCTTAGCTGTAGTACGAGCGGTGTTGTAATCCTGAATTTCACCAGCGGGAAATTGTTTGAAGAGGTCACTCAGCGGGACTCTGGGAGGTGAAGACTGCTGTGTAGGCGCCTTCTTCTTCTTCTTTGGCTTTCTCTTTTTCTTCTTCTTACCAGCACCGTCGGTTAGCGGTCCGGCGGGAGTATTGTTATCATCATCATCGTCGTCGTCGCCCCCATCGCCTCCCAAACTACCGTCGCCATCGCGGGCGAGATGAGCACCGCGTGGCTCTCCGCCTGCAGAGGATGGCTTGGACGAGAGTGGTCCTTGGCCTGGCATTTGTAAGTGATATGCTACGTGTACGAAGGGCCATGAGATGTACCATTTCCTCCAGAGTGATCGTCTTCAGATGTCTTGGCGCCCATTTCGACATGAACGCTACTTCAAATTCCAGAGTTGTTGATGTGTGCCTAAAGTGAGGTGAGATGACGATGATGGATGGGGTGTTATAAGATGGGGTAAGCGGTTATCGGCGGCAGAAACGAATATGAAAATGCAGCACATGGACCATCAGCATCACTTGCTTCACAATGATAGGACAAGCCTAATGGCAGCGAATCCTTCAGGCACTGTCTCGGTGTGCCATTGCTGAGGTCCATCGTGAAGCTGTACAGACTCAGGAATTAGACGGCAATAGATCCCCAATGGACCCATCAGTGTTGGCTATGGAGAACGGAGTAATTACTGACTCGCTCGAATACTACGTCCCATTTACACAACGGCTAGACGGGCTATGTGGATTCTTAGAACATTCCAAATTGAAAAGCCATCATGGGTCCATCACGCAGCGGGTCTTGATGGGCCCTCGCAAAGAATCAAGACCCTAATTACGAGTCAAGTATCCGTAGTTCCCTTGGCTTCGTCGATCGTCGCAGCCACATCGTAGGCACACGTGGGAATGATGAAAACGATGGACGGGAATATGCTGAAAAGTCTGGACATAAATTCATGATGCACTCCAACATATATGCCTCTGATCCCATAATGCCACGCCTAGACTATGTGCAAGGTAAAAAGCCATGTACAATGCTCGTGCCAAACACCATGAAGTACGGCGCCCCAGAAATAAAAACAAAATGACATGCAGATTTCGTGCTCCCAAATGTCCCAAACCATAATGCGTGAAATGTACGTGAGTAGGGTAAGTATGTGAGCCAGCTGTCTATGCTGCTGGCTGAACTCCGCCGCGTGGCCGAGGCTTAATGTTTAATATAGGAACATCCGCATGATCGAAGCCGTGATGAGATGTGCGATCTCTCAACCGCTCGTAGTGTTTCCGTAGTCGGCTCTCACCAACGACTAACTCGAATCCAACCAGGAAACAGAAGCTTATCTCCAATCTAGCCAGTTCTGCTTCACTGACGCCACCCACCTTAGCCATCTTGGCATGGGGATAAGATAGATCTTCAAGAGCTTTCATGGCAACTCTAAGACCAGCCAGGACTAAACGGTGTGCGTTGCGCCGCGTGACAGGGATAGCTCGCTCCTCAACGGCTAACCGGTGTATATACAATGATGTCGCGAGGTATACTGCGGTACTCATGGGACAGAATTGGTGCAGTCGCTGAAGATATTGGTTGATAGTGATCGGAGGCTCATTCTTGCTGTAGAATTTGCGTGTTATAGCGCTGTGCTGCAAATTGACAGGCTGGGAATCGGCTCCGACGACAACATAAGGCTCTGATTGGGGTGGCGGCGACATGAGACCTGGGTGAGGCTTCAGTCGCACACCATCAATATCCCCCGACTCTGGTTGATTGTCATGCGCTGGCTCAGGCTTATCTTTGGCAGCCAATCTCTTAGCCTCAAGCTCGGCCTGTTTTCTCAATTTCGCCAGATTCTTATCCGAGTATGATCGCACAATATTCTCCTTCTCGGCTTGCATGCCACTCATGTGCGGCACCGTAGGAGATTTTGGCGGCGGTGTCGGAGGCACATCGCCCGTTATCCTGACAAGTAGCTCAACGCCAGCGCTCAGCAGAGCGAGTGCTTCAGCTGGTGACATCTCGAAGAGGCCATGATCGGCAGACGTTTTCGGTGCGGAGGGGTCGTCAGCGATCAAATGAGGATCGGAAGAGGGCACCGGGGGAGGAGGCGGCGGTCGATCAGTCGTGGTATCGGGATGTCGCAATGGAATTGTGCCGGCCTGAGCCTCGGTAGTAACAGCCGCTTGATAAGACATGGCTGAAAAAAGTAAATTGGTTGTAAAAGCTTGGTCGGTGGTCAAGACACAGAGCTATTGACGCGTCTCAATCTCTTAAGGCGCTGGGCAAGATCCGGCTCGACGCCTTTCATGATCTCTCGTGAATCGAGACGTAGTGGAGGAGAGTAAAGACAATTTGGAGGAAGTTTTCGTATCACGGGCTAGGCCTCTTTTTTTTGTTGCTTTGGGTCGAGTCGGGCGTAGGTGTAAATAAATACCAATCCAATCCAATCCAATACCAGCGCAAATTGCGACCTGTAGTGGGACGAGAATACTGAGTGGAGTGGCGGGGCCTAAGATCTCGACGTGGGACCCTGGAGGAGTAAGCGCCGTAGTAGTCGCAGAGGGTCCCGTGAGGGCGTCGAGTCGAGCCTTTATAGTTTATCGGATTCAGATACGGGAGGTATGAGATCGTAACGGTCGAGAGGAAGCGAGCGAACTGATGATACAAGAGCCGGACCGACTACTTTAGCGTGGCGTTGTTTTAGGTCAAATGAAGGACAAGAACAAATGAAGATGAAATGAAATAAGATGAATTGTCCGAGATGAGTCGCGGTCGTGAGATTCGAACTCGCCAGGAAGAGCCTACGATAAAGAACTCTAAATGAATCGGATCAGGGGTCAAAACGAGAGGTTGCGAGATTAAAAGAGAATGTAATGAAGTGATTTGTTTGCCTGTAAGTAGTAGGCAATATTGTATGTATGGAGGTATCTGTCGGCGGCTGCCCAACCCAACAAGGGGACCTGCCCACACTTGCACCCACTTACACCTGCACCTGCCTGCACCTGCACCTGCACCAGCAGCAACTAGCCGCACCTTCCTCCCGAGCTTCTTTTTTTCATGTCACGAGCACGTGGTGCGGGGGAGAAATGAGATGAGATTTGACTCAAATATTAAGGCAGATCAGCAAATGCCTATCGTGATCAATTCCCATCCTTTTTCGCATCTTCCTTGGCTTAACATGGAAACACTAGTCCCCTTCTAGTCTTGAAAGGGGAATGCAACGGTAACAATCTTAACAAATTAGGTCCAAGCCGGGACATTCACTCAGATCTAGCCTCCGAGATGGATGAATGGTGTTATTCCACGGTAGGCTCCGGATATGAAAGCAGCGTATTTGTCGTGTCATCCTGGCAACATTGCAGTAAATACGGGGTATGTTTACGCATACGGATGGATAACCCACTCGTTGAGGATCTAGACCAAACAGTCCTTGGGTTAAACTACTGCATGACCAGCAGAGGAGAAGAGCCGCAAGAGTTGATGATCTTCCCGCCAAGGCACCATTTAGGCGTCGTCTGATGTTTTTCCCGGCGTCTAAACACGGCCACCCCGGATCTGGGCTTTAAGCCTGCTGACCTTTCTGCATGAGAAATATCAGAAACTCCATCAGTTACGCGCCATTGCCATGATTTCTCTTTTCTCTTTTCTTAGGGAGGCAAGAAACTTAGGATCTTGACCCTGGGTGATAAAGGCTTAGGGGACTCTTTACTGAGTGTATTTTGGCATCTTTATCTAAAGTCTTAAGTTGTCTTGCTCCCCGAGGTCGTTTAAACTTCATAAATACGACGAATAATTGGTATCAGTCAACAATTTTGGTGGCGATACGACGAATCGCTTGCCCGTCCTGGCCAAGTCAACACGCAGAAACAACCTCGGCATGACTGATTTCCAGATAGAGCTCATACAAAGAGAAAGGACATTGAAAAATAGTATATGCAAGGGCATAAGAAGATTTTCAACAGATGTTTCATACCCAATGGTCATATCTTCACATGACCCGGCTCCGATACATTTGAATAATGCACACTTAGACACATACCCTACACTCCCACTTTACTGCATCTTGATGGAAAAGAACTCCTCGGCCTGACGCTGAAAACATGTCGCAAGCGCCCTTTTATCCATAGCCAAGTCTTGAAGAAATAAAATATAAACCGTTGTAGACAATTTGGCATATTTACATTAAGGCCCACGATACCAACATGAGAAGTGCCGTCATTGCTCAGTACCTCTTGGCCCTGACAAAGAGCATCATCGAATCTAAGCTGGATATTGGACTAATAGATATTTGCCATGTTGAATAAAAATACTACAAGATTGGTAGGTCCCGAATAGAGATATTTGTGAGTTTGGTATACCTAAGGGGATTTTGACGTCAAAATCTGACCATGCATACCCAAAAGATCAGAACATCTAAATCCACGAACAAACTGCGCCTTTTACGAATAACAGAAAATACCGATACAAGATGTGAGACATCACAGTCCCGAGTTCACCCTTGAAACTGGTGGTTTTGAGTTTGTTCAGCATCAAACTACACAACTCGCCAAAACTGATTCTGAGATCGAAGCTGGTGGTCGCGAAGCGATATAATCATATTTGAACGAGACCATGGAGCTTGTCAAGCAGAATTCTCAGGCTGAGAAGGCATTATACTTTGATTGGCGAGTATGGCGCCTGAAGTGAACAGGTTATGAATAGTCGTTGATCAGTTTTCTTCAAGGGACCAAGATGAGATGAACCTGGAGATATACTTCTCCATGGTTAGCACGATACTCGCTGCACCTTTTCCCAGGCTCTTCTCACCCCATTGTTCAAGTGTCAGGTATTTCCAAGATGAACCGTTCGATAAGAGTGGTCAGTAGCTTTAACCTTTCATTGAAGATTTATTCAAGTCAGCCTGGATCATGGACTTGCTGATCGAATTGTAGCAAACATCGTCATCATTCGCATGAAGCATTAGGCTCTCAAGAGGAAAAGCCACAACCCCTCGACCGAAAGCAAGACAGAAGTGATTTCACAGGAGAAGAACCTCTCAAGAACCCAATCATCAAAACATTGCTCTCAATGCACCTTTCAATGCTACCAGCCTAAACAAATTCCGGCATTCCAGCCCCTAGATCTAATTCCAACCCGAACCTCCATGTTATATCTCATCATTCATAAGTCCTTAGCAGTCCGGCGCAACCTTGCAGTCAACCACCGCCGTTTGACCCGCCTGCACCTTGGCAATCGCCTCCTTCAACACACTCTCCAGGTCTGAAGCCTTGTCAACTCTAGCAGCGTGAATATCTCCACCTGCAGCAGCCTTGGCGATACCAGCGTAGTCTGGTACGGGACCGAAGGAAATGTTGATCTCTTCGTTTGTGGCCTTTGATCCAAGACCGTCAGGGTGAACTAGTAGTAGAGATCTACGAGGCGCGTTCCATCCTGTGATAAGTCAGCAAAGTGTCAATTTGATCGAGGTTAGGAGACTCACCCTTGTTGTTGAGCACAATGGTCAAGACAGGGATCTTGTATCGTCTCGAGATCCAATACACGCTACCAGGCACAGTGAAGAGATATGTTCCGTCTCCCACAATCTGCACGACAAACTTGCCCTTGTTTGTGCCGCCGTTCTCAGCATCTGTCGCAAGCTTGATACCCAAGGCACCACCGCCAGACCAGCCGAGACCACCGCCTCCACAGTTGATCCAAGATCCGGGAATTGTGGGCTGGATGTTGTCGTGCACGAAACCGGTGTTGGTGACAGCTTCAATAGCCCAGATTGTATCTTCAGGGCAGAGATCGCGGAGCTTCTTGCTGAGATGGCCAGTGCCGAAGGTATCGTCTGCGAGAGGCTCAGCTGCCTTGGCGATGCTGGTAAGCTTGTTCTCGTGGACTTCAGCGCGCTGCTTCTCTGTCTCGGCGGCGTTGACCTCGAGTTTGCTGGCGAATTCTTTCTTGTTAAGAGCTTTGGTGATTTGCTGAACGGCTGTCAGACCATCGGCCTTGTAGCGTGCGTCGGCTTGGATATAGTGGGTTGGCATCTGCTGCTTCAGAGGGTCAACATCGATGTGGAAGATCTTTGCATCCTCGCGGGGCTTGCAGCGGGTCTGAACCCAGGGTACGTCACAGTCCAGAACGACAATGGTATCGGCAGACTCGACAGCATCGTCAACACCAAACTTCAATCCGATCCAGGCGGGGTGATCAGCGGGGAAGCACATATCGCAACCTCCTGTGTCTAGGACCCGAAGACCCTTGACCTTGTCTGCCAATTCAACAAGCGCAGCCGGTACCTTGTGGTTTCGTCCACTATATCCTGTCACCAACAAAGGCGCCTTTGCGCCCGCCAAAGCCTCAGCAATCTTATCAACAGCACCTGTAGGAAGACCGCCAAGCTCAACCGGTTCCCAATGTTCTTGCTTCAGCGAGTAAGGCTTAAGGTCAGCCTCGAGAATCTCACGTGCACTGCACAGATACACAGGACCTTGAGGATCCGAAGTAGCGAATTGCAGTGCGCGGTTAACCATTTGCTTGACATTAGCCCCTGTCTTGATCTCGCCCGTGTATCGGCAGTATTGAGAAATGATCTGTTTCTGGTCAGGTACGTCTTGGATCCAGTGGATGTACTCTGTGCGACTCCCGCGGTGTTCGCCTTCTTGTGTGAATGGTGATAGACCAGCGAATACTAACACGGGGGCGCGGCCTGTAGAAGCGTTGTGGACGGCTGCTCCAAGACCTTGAGTTCCAACGTCAACGTGGACAATTACACATTGAGGTTTGCCTGTTAAACGGGCGTAACCATCAGCCATTGACATGGCCACCATCTGATTATGTCAGTTTTGCCCAGAAATGTTAATGAATTAGGCATACCTCGTTGGGACATGTGATGATCTTGGGGAACTTGCCCTTCTTCTCTCTCTGTCCCTTGACCATAGCTTCAATGATGCTAGGATGATCGGTACCCAAGTTTACAAAACAATGGGTAATACCAGCATCCCAGATAGCCTCAAAGAAAGCGAATGATGCGGTATACATATCCTCACTTGCTGTTGAGTAAGAACGGTTCATAACTGCTGTGGGTGAAGGTGTGTGAAGAGCTGCTGATGCTTTTAAGTGGTTGGCAGATAGAGACATAGGGGGGCTTTTTCCATCTCGTTGAGAAAGTGATGCGATTGCTGCAGTGTTGTATCTCCTCACTGAGGATTGAAGCTGTGCTGGACGACATTTTGAGAGGCCTTGGGCGGCTAATCTGGATCTTTGAAACAGAGCCATGATGAATCTATGTTCTATCACCGGTTAGTATCCGGGGATGTGTAGACACGAAGTGCAGACGAGGCTCCATGATGCATGATGGCAGTGTAAGTGCCACCCCAGGCATAAACAAATGCCGAACCTCACTCACTCTACTTCAGACTCACCTCCAGTGTCCCAGTCAATGATCAACACCAATCAGATATGAGGATGTATTATGAAGTGGTTGCTGTAAGAATCTTGTAATTGCAACAAACACAAAACAGAAACAGGCCGGGTTTTGTTGTCAAACTATCGCAACGCCCTTTGTTGTGTCCAAGCGGGTCTACCCAAATGCCGTGTCTGGCCGTATTCGTTGTGCTCACGCGCTACAGGTGTGTTACAGTGACAAAGATGATGCGGGGTTGAGTAGGGGGAGCTAGTCTAGAGGGTTAACTGTGGAAATAGGGCGTTTTTGACAAGGGGGTTTATCAGTGATGGAATGACATGTTGACCAAGGGGACTTTTGGCATGATAAGTATTGTAGATAAGTATTGGGCTCCTTATATTTTTTCTATAGCAGATCAGAGCACTCACGGCTTTAATTGAGAGCTGAGAACTTGATGTATTTGGTTGAATGTGATGTTACCCCGGATTTTGATGGAAGTCCCCCACTAGTTTACGCCAGAACATCTAGATACGTGGGGAAATAATGCACTAGAAGCTCAAGCGGGTCAATCTCATTAACAAGGACTTCGCGCTTACAAGAAGTGGAAACATCGGTGAAGCAATTGACACACGTATCCTATCTGTCAGTCAGTCTGTCGTACAGTAAACCAATCTTGTAACACTAATGCCCGGCCTCAATCGGCCCCTCTACGGCATCCGTCGGAGCCTCGGAGCCGGCACCTCACAATCCCATTCCTCATTCGTTGGGCAAGCCCTCGTGACAGAATGACAGTTCCTTAATCTCAAAGATTCCGCTCTAGTCAGCCGGCTCAACGCTCTGCGGATTTCTAAACACCTGGTCCGGATCCCACCTTTTCTTTATCTCCTGAAGCCGCGGAAGGTTGTCCGCCCAATAGAGCTCCTGCGCCGCCTTTCGGTCAAGCCATGCATCGACGTATCCGGCATAAGTGGAGAGTGCGCCCGGAGCCGACCGTTGGATCCGCTCGTGAATCCCGTCCAAGAGCTTCCGAGTTGCTGCCGATACCTTACCCACCCCGATGCCGTAGGATTGATACATGATGACACTGTCCCGGTGTGGGTATGCCGTTGCATTAACGGGCGTATCCATCATGGCGCCGCCCTCGGTGTTGAAGATGATTGTGAAAGGTGTCGATTTGCTGCGAGAGTCCTCAAGGTATTGAAACAGGTCTGTGATAGCAGTGTCATTTAGAAGATCTTGTTCATTGAGCGACAAGGACTTGGGATAAAATGCTGTCGGAATGCTGGCTAAGGTGCAACCAGCGGCTTCAGCCTCATGAAGCAAATGACCCATCCAGTTTGTAAGCCACACTGCACCTTTGCTGGCACCAGGAAGGCGAGCAGGGATCCCCGACGCCTGGTATTCAGCCTCCGAACCGAAGAAAGTTCCTGTGATGAGGGCTCCGAGAGGTTGAACGACGAAGAGACTTGCGAAACGTCGGTCCATAGTTGGATTACCAACCAATGCCTGCCATTCCTTGTATAAGTCGGCTGTCTCAGTTTGCGAGTTAAGGGTAAGGCTGTAGCTGTATTGGACAATATTACCGGGCTCCGGGCGAGTCTTGACCACGAATCTGGTCACGATCCCGAAACTTGCTCCAGCGCCGCGCATTGCCCAGAAGAGATCGGGTGTTCTGTTTTGACTGGCGAGATTGATCGTGCCGTCTGCTGTGACGACCTCCATCTCGACGACGTGATCGAGAGCACTTCCCCACATCCGAGATATAGGTCCAAGCCCACCCTTGAGCTGTTAGTGATAGGTAGTCAAACATGTGCTTAGGGTACCTACTACCGTCAAGTGGCCCCCGGTACCGACACTTGGGCAAGTACCATGGGCAATGGCTCGTCTTCCGAATGTATGGAGATTTTTGTCTAGCTCGCCAAGATTGGTGCCTGCTCCAAATGATGCGTACCAGGTTTCGTTGTCCATCTCGAAGTCCTTGAGGTTGACCAGGTCGATGGACACGGCGCCATTGTCGCCTCCCAGGCCATAGTTACTACTCTGTCAGCTTGTTCTACACATTCAAAGAGTTGGCTTACCCATAAGAGTGACCTCCAGACTTTGCCTGCACTTTGAGTCCACTTTGCTTTGCGCACTTGACAGTCTCGGAGACTTCGATAACATTCTGAGGACGAATGACAGCAGCTGGAATCACTGGAAACTCGAGGTTGAACGGCTTCGCCCACTAAGCGAAGAGCGGATCACTCGGGTACGTGACGCAGGAGCTGCGGTTCGCACAGACGGCATCAAGACAGTCGCGGATGGAGATGCTTTGACCGTTGCCCATGTTGAATAGAAGACTTGTAGAAAGAAGTATGCTTCTGAAGTAGGTGAGTTTCTTGGTAGGAGAAGAAATTGGACGTTTATACATATCGATAAAGATGGTACCAAAATGTCAAGTGGTTTTAGGGAGGTTGTGTTGGTGAAGAAGGTCACACGCGAGATGCCTGTGAGGTTCTATTGGGCATCCATCTCCGAGATCACTCCCGAGGTTGACGTGCCTTCCGTTTTATAGGAGTTGTACAGGCCTCACTTCGGAAGCAAACAGTTTTGCTGTTGCTGGCAGTCTTGGCCTGAGATTATCCACAGCCCATGATGAGCGCAGACTTGGCGATTTCTGTACACTGCAGAAAGGCATGCTGCATAGGTACATGTACCTATGCCATCATGTTCAAGTCATTATGATCTGCAAGAGTATTGCCGACATGATCCCTTTGAGCTCTTCTTCACAGTTGCAATCGCATACAAGAAAGCAGTCGCGGAGAGCGATGGAGTCAATACTTGCAAATATACATCGACCCCAAGGTCTTTAAACCCGCTAGGAAAACGTCGACAAATACCAAGTCTATGTCTACCTTTAGAGCAACGTTTCAAGAAAGTAAAGTGTTATGAATAAAGCCCAGGATACAGATGCTTCAGCCTCATCTCCAACCCGGTGCCTACCCTTTCAAGACACGGCAATTGGCGATATCCAAAATACAGTTACAAGTATCACACCAGGAGCCATGCCATGCTTGGGTAACCTCTGAAAATTGAGCGCACTACTTGAGTTCTGTTGAAGACCGACTAAATGTCAGTGATGTTAAGGCAACGAGCGATCAGTTGAACAGAAACTTCATTCGCACCTAGCTGCTCGCGGCTCTAAAATTATCCCAACTTTGGTCTGCTACCATAAGTCTCATCTAACCTCACATCCATAAGCTTTAGGCTCCTCCAGTCAAATTTTATCATCTTACTAAAGAATACGATAAGTGTAAGCTTTCCTGAGCTGTGTATGGTCACTCTCCTGATAAAAAGGTACTTCTAAACTCTGTGAATGAGATGGTGACTCATAAAGGAACTACGGATAGATTCATCATTTACCGAATTCCTTCATAATATTCTCATTCGGATAACGGAAAAGACCTCGGCTTCCGTCTCAATTCCGCTTTGTCTCTATCTACCATCATTTTCCGCACATCTTCCAGACAACCATGGAATTCAACAATCTCACGCTCAAACGCGAAGGTCCTAAAGACCGCCCATCTTTTGTTTTCGATGATGTATACCGTACTTACGAAGGTGGTCAAAATCCTGAAGCCCTCTTCGGAAAGGCGATTCGCTATCTTTCTTCCTTGAGGGTAAATCACACTTCGGAGCAACAGGAGATTATCCATGAAGGGGTCATGGAATCTCTTTGTCACGCGATTTACGGCAGCAATCGTATCGAACAAGCGGGTCTAGCCTGGGATGCCACACGGTATTTCTGTTATAAGACTCTACGCGAGCCTGACTCCATACTCGAAGTGAACGAGGATGATTCAGACTTCGATTGCAAGGTTCGCGACCTGTATGCCGCGGATCACACTTTACGAGGAAATTCAAGAAGCTTTATTGTTCGGGGCCGACGTGAAGTCATCCAACACGCGAGAGCCTTCGAATACCTGATGGACAGATTCTGGGTTCATGGGGAGGATCTAACAGAGGATCTTATAAAGAAGACACGCGAGATTCTTTGCAAGGGGGTGTCCATCATAGATCCGGGTGCCGAATATCCCGACATCCCCTACGAGAAGTACGCAGGGCATTACCGGGGCGTTCCAGTGGGCGCCGGGAACACGATGTTCGTGATGCCGCAATACATGCCTGTAAAGATGGCTGAGATGTGCGCGAATCTCAAAAATGACATCGGCGGGAAGGTATTTTTGGATCCATTCTCACTCGCCGCCAAATACTCCCTTCGGTTCGTTGAAATCCATCCTTTCCAAGATGGCAATGGGCGAATGTGTCGCATTATCCTCAATGCAATCCTGTTTCGATACGCCGGTATTTTTATCTCAATCGGAGAGACTCAAGATGAAATCAATGAGTACATAAACATTAAGAAGAGGGCGTCGAGAGATATGGAAGGTCACGGAGAGTATGCTACGTTTGTGCTGAAGAAGAGCGTGAGGAGCATACAGAAGATGTAACAAAAGGTCAACGGGAAGAAAGCAGCATAAGTAGCCCTATCGGTGAGCTAGAGTTACGATGAGCTTTAATTGACAAGATAGGATGAGATGAGATGAGAATCATGAAATGGAATGAGACACGAGATAAGAGGCACAGATCCCAGGCTTCGGGCACACTCATCTCATTTCATTTCATCACAATTCATCAAATCTTATTAGAACTCTTCATAAAGTCATCAAGAACTCATCTACGATAGGCCTAGGCTTGCATAAACTCAAGATCTTCATTGTCCAGAAGAAAAGAACACCAACCTCCAGGAGGGTTTCATACCAGCTGTTGGGGCTCATCGTATCATCATACAAATTCATTATTTTCGGGCCCAGAAGAATTGGTTATGAAACAGCAATTTCACATATCGTGGGCCTTAAACAATTATTCGCTGGTATTACTGGTCATGACAACGCATCCCAGATTCATAGGTTCTAATGTGTCACATCGCCAAGTCAGAATTCATGTGATTAATATATTGATCTGATGATTCAAATTGCCTCGTTACATAAGTTGGTATATTTCAATAAATAATTAGTACGCCACCATAGTGCTCAATCCATCCAGCTCTCGCTGCCAGTTACGGTGCTGACTGATGTTGAACACGAACTTCTCCAGGAAGCCCTTGGCATCGGAAGCAACGGTGACGATCTCCTTGAGGCTGCCGGGTGAAGCATTCTTCAGAGTAACGACGCCATAGCTGTCGACAACGCCGCTGCCGTCTGTCTCAGAGAGTGAGACCTCGGGAAGCTGAATGGCCTTGTTGATCAGATTAACGGCCTCACCAGTACCACCGATTGCCTTCAAGTGACCGAAAGCCTCGCGGATGTAGTGGAGAGCTCGGCCGTTTTTGGAGAGTGTCTGGATAGACTTCTCGCCGCCAGGAACAAATATAGCGTCAAACATGGTGCTTCGCTGGCCCTCGAGGTGGTGGTCGGGGACGATGCCCTTGGACGAGGATGAGTCCTCATTGGCAGAGAAGATAGCGGAGCGTCGGGGTCCGATGACGAAGGGAAGGGCACTCTGGGCCTTGATTGCGCCATACACGGCGTTGAAGGCAATAGGGTCGTAGCCATCAGCGATGATGATGGCGATACGGCGAGACTTGATAGTTGGAGTCTTGGGAAGGAAGTCAAGCTGGCTCAGGTTCTTAGCCTTCTTTCCGGGGTTGGGCTTAGCCTCGATTGGCTTCTTGCCGCCGACCATCTCTGCAATAGTGTTTGCAAGCTCCCCATCAACTACACCAAGACGTTCAGTCAGGCGTTCGTAGACGATAGCTTCATCGCAGTGGTCCAACTCGAAGGAGAATGCAGCATGGACATGAGCCTTCTCAATCTCAGAAAGAGAGTTGTAAAAGAGCTGAGCCTGGGAGAAGTGGTCCTTGAACTTCTTGCTCAGAGCGCGCTGCTTGATACCGGCAATCTTTTGCTGATAGTCAACGTAGGCGCCCTCCTGAATAGTTGCAGCGGGCTGGTGGCCATATCGGTTGGGCCAGTAATTGACCTTGCCCTTGGAGATAGTGTGTCGCATGGCACCATCTCGGTTGAAGTTCATAACCGGGCAAACGGGTTTGTTGATAGGCAACTCCTCCCAATTAATGCCCAAACGGCTGAGCTGGGTATCCTGGTAGGAGAAGTTTCGGCCCTGCAGCAAAGGATCGTCTGATGGACCAACGCCAGGTACAAGATGGCTGGTACAGAAAGCGACCTGCTCGGTCTCGGTGAAATATTCATCGACGACTCGGTTAAGCTCTAGTTCTCCGATATAACGGACGGGAATCTGGTCTTCCGGCCAGACCTTAGTAGCGTCGAGAATATCGAAGCCGAAATCGTGCTCTTGGGATTCCTCCAAGACCTGGATGCCGAACTTCCATTTAGGGTACGCGCCGTTTTCGATGGCCTCCTGAAGGTCTTTGCGATGGAAGTCGGGGTCCTGGCCAGCAAGCTTCAGAGCTTCATCCCAAACAAGAGAGTGAACGCCGAGCTCAGGAGTGAAGTGAAACTTGACGAATCGGCGCTCGCCCTTGTCATTAATGAGAGTGTAGGTGTTGACACCGAAACCTTGCATCATGCGGTAAGATCGAGGAATCGTGCGGTCGGACATGGCCCACATGTACATATGAGTCGCCTCTGAGTGTCCCCAGACGAAATCCCAGAAGTTGTTGTGCGCGGATTGCGCTTGAGGTACCTCGTTGTGCGGTTCCGGCTTTCCAGCGTGAACCATATCAGGAAACTTCATTGCATCTTGAATAAAGAAAACAGGTATATTATTCCCGACTATGTCAAAATTTCCTGCCATTTTGTTAGCTTAAAGTTCTTTGGATTGAATTGGTGATACAGTTTCATGGTGTTGTGTTGTACTCGTAGACCTTCAAGGCCATGATCAAAAGCTTTCGGGCGACGGAAAAAGGTACGAAGGGGAAAATGAGAGAGGGTATCTAAAAGTCCACAGGGAAGAAAAGTAAAAGGAAAAACAGGGAGTTCTGTTGCACAAATGCAAGGGATTGGTGTGAGGAGGTTCACAAACCTTCTTGTGTGTAGAATTTCACCGCAAACCCACGGACATCGCGAACGGTATCGGCAGAACCGCGACTTCCCAAAACGGTTGAAAAGCGAACAAATACGGGAGTCTCTCTTGATGTGTCGGTAAATACACCGGCTTTGGTGACATCTTCTGCAGACTCGAATAGCTTGAATGTGCCGTGAGCACCAGCACCTCGGGCGTGGACAACGCGCTCAGGAATACGCTCATGATCGAATCGATGGATCTTATTACACAGTTAGAATTTGTAAATTCAAGATGGACGGCATGCAAGCTGTCCCAGAAGCATGTTCCGACATACCTTCTCACGTCCAAAGGCATCCTCCAGGAGACTGGCTCCCGTCTGGTCCTCGCTGTTCACGCGCAGCCAATGATCGGTGTTATTCTGCTTCACACCATAGTCGGAAGTTATTCGAGTGTTTTCGCTCGGCTCGACCATGTTGGCCTTGAGCTGGTCGATCTTGTCGTTTCGGTGTCCCATGACTGCGTGTTTGATAGCTCCTGTAACTTGCTCGGTCATGTCGAATTTGGTCTTTGTTCCTGCGTAAACGAAGAATAATTCGCTGAAGGATAATCTCGAAGGATTCCGGGTGTCGAGATCTTTTGTAATGGGCTGAGATCACAGTACCCATAAGCTGCCCGACTTCAGAGCACGTTGAATTTACGTCACAAATGCGTTTGTCGATTCATCTTTCCCCACGGGCTGGGGGAATTGGCAGCTACGATGGGACGACTTAACGAGAAAAGTCGTCATGTTTCGTCAGGAACAAACACGATTGACCTATGAGAAGCTCAGAATTTCCAATGAGGAAATATGGAATGTACTTTCTGCTGCGATCGTGATCTGTGTTTGGGAAGGAGGTGCTTTTACTGTTACACTAGGGAAAGAATGCTCCGGTTTTTGTATCCCCCACTTTCCGTATTTGTCTGACACTTGCCAGACCTGCCATTGAAACAACTCAACAAATGGCCGAAGTCGGTTTGTAATGGAGAATTGATGTGGAATCTTGAGGCTCGATGACCGCTACAATTCTGGATTTAGCAGGGATTATTGTCTTTCTATGGATCTTCGAGAAGGCCGGTTATATTGATCTTCAGCAAAATATCAACCGGCAGCACAATCCCATCTAGCCGGATCGATTTTCAATATTTCCGTGCATGCAAGCTACATTGATTGCCTCATTAATGAATTTTAAGTTTCAATTTCTTTAGTAGTTATCTCCTTCCAATATCCGACATATCCGTTATCGATGTGTTGCTTCACCAAGATCCAAGTTGTTACGTGGGGCAGTTGTCAAAGCGACGTCAATGTACGTCATCGATATAGCATCGTTCCCTGCTTGAAACTGCGTCACTATCAAACAGTTTGAGAGAAATCAATGTAGAAAAAACTGCCGATTCTCCAACAGGTACAATCTTGCGTGACTTATGTGACCGGCATTTCTCTTCCCTTTCTCGGTTTCGTGAATCTCCGTTCAGCTTACCATCAACTCCAAATTGACATCACAAACTCAAGATGCCAGGTGAAGTGATCGATCGCCCTAACCCGGCTCCTCTGGACAGCCATCTTCCGGATGTGGCTCTGGAATTGGCACTCAAGGCGCCCAAGAAGCAACTGGACAAGAAGACCGCCCAATCCCTCAATGATTTCCAGCATGCGGCATGTTATATCGCAGGGTGTAAGTGAATTCAATTAGTGCGGCGCATGCGGCTAACGCCAAGACAGCCATGATCTTCCTTAAAGACAACGTCTTACTTGAGAGGGATTTGAAGGCAGAAGATATCAAGCCACGATTATTGGGTATGTGAACATCGCTCACTTTGGTGCCTAGCTAATGCTTCAAAGGTCACTGGGGGACATGTCCAGGCATTATCTTAGTCTGGTCGCATCTCAACCTTCTCATCCGCAATCATGGTCTGGAAATGATCTTTGTTATTGGACCTGGCCATGGTGCTCCTGCTGCTTTGGCCTCACTATGGCTCGAGGGATCTCTGGAGAGATTCTTCCCTCAGAAGTATGGCGTTAGCAAGGATGGCTTGCGAAACCTCATTACCGGGTTTTCGGTTCCTGGAGGCTTCCCTAGGTGAGACAAGTGTTAAACGGCAAGATAAGACCAAGCTAACCAGTTCAGTCACATCAACTCAGAAACTCCGGGATCTATCCACGAGGGTGGTGAGCTAGGCTACTCCCTAGCTGTTTCATTTGGCGCCGTCATGGACAACCCAGACCTGATCGTCACTTGTCTTGTTGGAGACGGTGAAGCCGAGAGTGGTCCCACCGCAGCGTAAGTTGTTTGCATCTTTTTATGGCATTTACTAACTGTTTAGTGCTTGGCACTCCATCAAATACATTGATCCCGCCGAGTCTGGAGCCGTTATTCCCATTCTGCATGTGAATGGCTTCAAGATCAGCGAGAGGACGATTTATGGCTGCATGGACAACAAGGAACTGTCCAGTTTGTTCGCCGGCTATGGATACCAGCCAACGATCGTGGAGACTCTCGAAGAGATCGACAGCGAACTCTCGGGTGCTTTAGAGTGGGCTGTCAACGAGATCAAGAAGATCCAAAAAGCAGCTCGAGATGGAGAGCCCATCGTCAAGCCACGCTGGCCCATGATTGTTCTTCGAACACCCAAAGGATGGACAGGTCCCAAGAAGGTCGACGGCGAGTTCATTGAAGGCTCTTTCCACTCTCATCAGATCCCTGTTCCCAACGCCGCCAAGGATGAGGAGCACCTCAAGATCCTCCAAGACTGGCTCAAGACTTACGATACAGCTCACTTACTGAAGGACGGAAAGCCTACTGACAGTATCTTGGAGATCATCCCTCAAAAGGATGAAAAGCGACTTGGACAGCTCAAGAAGACCTACGATCCTTACCAGCAATTGAAGGTTCCCGACTGGAAGAGCTTTGCTGTGGAGAAGGCTTCTCAAAACAGCTGCATGAAGCAGACTGGCGATTTCCTGAACCAGGTCATCAAGGAGAACCCCAAGAGCTTCCGTATCTTCTCCCCCGATGAACTGGAGAGCAACAAGCTTAGCGCGGTCTTTGAGAACACCGGCCGAAACTTTCAGTGGGACGAGTTCTCTCGCGCACAGGGCGGCAGAGTCATTGAGATCCTCTCTGAGCATTGCTGTCAAGGATGGATGCAGGCAAGTATTTCGTTCCAAATTCAGCGTTAGTAACTAACCTTCATCAGGGCTACACACTCACTGGCCGAACGGCACTCTTTCCCAGTTATGAGTCGTTCCTCGGCATCATCCATACCATGATGGTGCAGTACTCCAAGTTCAACAAGATCGCGCACGAGACAAACTGGCGAGGCGATCTCAGCTCAATCAACTATATCGAAACCAGCACTTGGGCTCGTCAAGAACACAACGGCTTCTCTCATCAGAACCCATCCTTTATCGGTTCCGTCCTCAACCTGAAGGCTGAGGCGGCACGCGTCTATCTCCCTCCCGACGCCAACTGCTTCCTTAGCACCATCCACCATTGCCTTAAATCCAAGAACTACGTCAACCTTATGATCGGTTCAAAGCAGCCCACGGGTGTCTTCTTGTCTCCTGATGAGGCTGCTGAGCACTGCCGAAAGGGCGCAAGCATCTGGGAGTTTGCCTCAGTTGACAGTGGAAAGGAGCCAGATGTTGTGATTGCTGGTATTGGTGTTGAGGTTACCTTCGAGGTTGTCAAGGCTGCTGAGATTCTTCGCGCCTTGGTCCCTGAGCTTCGAGTACGAGTCGTCAACGTCACGGACCTCATGGTTCTGGCTGCCGAATCCCGTCATCCTCACGCACTCAACCGCGCTGACTTCCTTGATATGTTCACGGAGGACAAGGCTGTATGCTTTAACTACCATGGATATGCTGCCGAGCTCCAAGGCCTGCTGTTTGGACGCCCTGGTCTGCACCGCATGACAGTTGAGGGATACAAGGAGGAGGGCAGCACTACCACACCATTCGACATGATGCTCCTCAACTGGGTCAGCCGATTCGACGTCGCTAAGCGCGCTCTCAAGGGCGCTGCCGAGTCAAACGACAAGATCAAGGCCAAGCTTGACGAGACACTCAAGAAGATTGACGACAGAGTTGCGGAGGTCAAGAAGTACATTCAGGACGAGGGCAAGGGTAAGTAAACTCCATGCACCAAAAGTTCGGCGCTAACAAGTGACAGATCCTGAGGACTTGTATGATATGCCCAAGTTTTAAGGGGTTTTTTTTTTTAGAGGACCAAATGGGGTAATTAAACTGTCTAGGAGTAATTTGAAGGCATGAGCGAATGAGACTACAATTTTGCATGATCCAAGCTTCGCCCAATATTTCGTGATTGCTGCAACGCAAGACCACTAAGGCCACTGCTTCACAGAAATGTGGTATGAACAACAATTCAACAATATGTCGACAAGTTCCTTTGCCCACTTGAGTCTCTACATGGCGGTAGGATGTGGTCTGCCTAGAAAAAGTCGAACTTATATCCCCCTTTTGGCAGGTCATCGTTGGCATTGACAAGGATGCGAGCCAGGGTCAACGCGGTCTAGACTTCAAAGCTTGGCCAATCAAAAAGCTCAAATTGGCTCCTCAAGCACGATTCAGGCAATTCTTGAACTCGGCCGGAGATAACATGGGCACAGCCAAAACGCAGTTGCCAAGATATTATGGGAGCAATCTTTCCCTCGTACTATAAGCCTTGTCTCATCTTAAGGCTTTTCAATAGACACTCTGAGTCACGAAATCTCTTGCTCAATGTGCACGGCAAATTGGATTTGGGAGTGGTGTCAACCTCTATTTACGCCATACTCTTCCCAGTCCTCAGAACCCATGATAGCCAAGGTTAAGTATACATGACACAGTAAGCCCATCACATTGCGGGGTACAACTAAGGCTCCTCATACGAATCTTTCAACTCCTTCTTCTCCTTCTCACCATCCGACTCGGTGGTCCTCCCCTTTTTAACTGGGTAGTCAAATATAGGGTTCTGCTTGTCTGTTTCCATTCCGTCAGAGCTTGACTGTTTCTCCTGTTCAAGTGAGGAAAAGTATTCGTTATATCGTTGCTGTAGAATCGCCTCGGCGTTTTCCGTTCCGCCGTTTTCCGACAGCCTATAAAAAATTGTCAGTAGCGTTTGTTTGTGGCACACCACGTAGCACCTGGACTTGGTGAAGAAACATCGCAGTTGAGGGTGCAAGGCGGCATCCGTACGAAATACTTTAAGCGGTAGTTCATAGTGGTTATAAATCCAGAGGCAATGTATTTCTTACATAGCATTCTGATACTCCTTCCAGTCCTTCTCGGCATTTTGTCTTTCTAGAAAGACCCTTAATGCCTCCTGCAACTGGTCTGCAATGCTTTGATCTGTTTCCTTCAGCTTTGTGAGAAGTTGAACAGCCATTGCGGCATGGCAGACTCCCGTTTCGGGGATTCCAGCCAATTTCATGTGCAATTGTGCGGCCTGGTAAGGATTCAGACCTTCCTCCTTAACCAGCTCATGGGCGAACTTCAATGCTTGGAGAGTATGGCCATCTCTTTCGAGACTGAGGTACTTATTGAACATAGCATGCAACTCCGCTGACTTCTGTTAAACTCCAGACTTCTCCGGATAACAGATACGTACCTTGGCGGGCTGTTGGCATGGGAGCTGGGGAACTCATGGCTGATGCGAAGATGGGGATGTGGTTATTTGATGAAACAAGAATGTTGGTGATTGTGGCGAATGTTATGATGAATAAGAGGATCATTCCCAGAGCAAAGTGTCAATAGAGACGAAAGACATGAAAGTGCCTTCCTTTACTCTTTGGATGTGTCAAGTGTTGGGCAAGAAGCAGCTGATGATGATGGGAAGCCAAGCACATTCTCGTCTATGGGAGGAGCTAAGCATAGCGCTTTAGTAGCTTCCTCGGAAACTTGTCATGTTTCGGTCAAAACCTAGCGCTCATGTCACATCCTCGTTACCATAATGTGTGGTAATCCTTAGGGAATATGGGACAATAGAATGAGCTACCCTACAATGGATGAAATATCATACTGAGTATTAACCAAACCTTGCGCAACCAAGGTTATTAAAGACAAAAATAAGTACATAGGAGATTATTCCACTTTTAGAAACGGTAAGTTAATGATGGAAGAGCAAGCAGAGTGTGTGCGTCGTATACGTTGCTTGTTTCCTTTTACTTAGGTACCTTAGCTCATGTCTCGACTCCGAATGTGCCAGGCCATCTATACTGCTTCAAGAACACCAACGCTCCACAACAAGTCCCTGAACACGTTCCAACACATCAAAATCGAGACCCTCTTGACGAAAAGCGACAATGATCATGTCAAAATCTCGTTCAAGAGCCTCGACAGTCCATTCGACTTCATCAAGTCGTGGAATCTGAGGGACTGCGTTCTGCGACACGAGAGGATCAGCCCAAGCGACATCGACTTTGCTTGTTTCGACCAAACGCCTCGCCAATTCGAGACCAGGGGAGTTGGCAAGATGCGACTGCCCACGCTTGAAGCCAATGCCAACCACAAGAACGCGTGGTCGCAGACCGTTCCTGTCAACGCTGTAGAGACGCGTCACAGCGCGTTGTGCGATTTCGGAAGGACGATCGCGCATCTTCTCAGACGCTGCCCGTAGAAGAGGGAATTTACTGTTGGAAAGCAGATACCATGGGTTGACTGGAATGCAATGACCACCAACACCAAGGCCTGGTGAGAACGGGAGGTAGCCAAATGGTTTGGTGGCAGCTGCGCGACAAACTTCATACGGATTGATGTCATGAGCACCACAAGCATCCGCCATCTCGTTAGCGTAGGCGATGCAAACCATGCGCTGACAATTCTCGTACAGCTTCATCATCTCGGCGACTTCTGGCTTCGACACTGGCACAACGTGATCGAAACTCTTCGAGTAGAGCCTCATGATAGCATCAAGCGACCCCGGGACCACATCGTCAAGTCCAGACACGATCTTTGGTATGGAGCGGGCTGGCGGCTCGGTACGACCGGGATCAACGCGTTCAGGAGACATGCCTGCAAAGAATCCACGCTCTTTTGCAAGAGGGCCAAGGAGAGCACGCGTCATTCCTACTGCCACAGAACTCTCCACAACGACCACAGTGCCTTGACGACCGTAGAGCTTGATCACGCCCAGAGCACTCCGGAGGTATGATGAATCGATTGTTTTGTGGTCAATCAGAAGAGTCGGTACTGAGATGAGAAAGTGGGTGACTTCAGCAAGATCTGATGGCTTGCACGTGAACTTGGCACGACTGCCGACAGGCTGCTTCTGAGTCAACTGTTGAGTTCGGGCTTCTGATACATCGTATCCAAGTACGTCGTGGTTTTTTGAGAAAACGTCGACTAGATGTTCGCCAACATAACCGACCCCTATAACAGCAACGAGCGGCTCAGCAGTTGCATCAATGGGCTTGGAAACCACGCTCAAGACATCTTCTGCCTCTGAAATTTCACTTGGGGGAGTGATGTCGTAGTATTCTCGACTGGAAATGTTCCACGACTTTGTTTCTGGCTCATGACTAACAAAAGGAAGCCCCTGAACAAGGAGGCTCTCAGCAAGAATTTGAGCCATGATGGTAACGATCGACAATTAACGAGTGAATGAGATAAAGTGAGAAAAGATGCCGAGAAATCATTGGGGTTCGACGGGAGCATATGTATCATCAATGGATGACTATCGGCTCGTATCCAGCGATCCATCTACACTACTGGCTTCACAATGCGACCGATGCCTTTTCTCTTCCCGTTCCCAATTCAACGGCTATACCGTGCGGCGTCAGGCCTCAGTAACCGGAACTTTCTTACACTATACTCCGAGCCTCAAGTGGAAACTTGGCCTACGACAGAAATTGCCCCTGAATAGCTTGCCGCACAAATGCATCTGGCCACGCAAGATCTTTGCACCAACCAATATGTGATTGCGAAGTCACAAAGACTGAAACTAGCAACCGCCACTCCGCAATCCCAACTCGAGGAAACTTGCGAGGACCAATACAGCCTCGCCGATGCCTTGATTAATCCCCTGTATCCTATGCATGAGTCAACTAGCTTGGAAGCACAGCATCTATTTCTGCTGACGTGCCTGAATTAACATCCTAGCTCAGTCAAACTGTTGTACAGGATGACGAGGGTATGTCGAGGTTAAGATCAGTCAATTCTTACTCTATTTCGCGAATACATTTCCAAGGGAGGATATGTCAACGTAATGAGCCGCGCTTGGCCTATTGGGCGTTTTATTGGCTCAATGGGTACACATGCTTGCTGGCTTGACTACATGATCACTGAAACATTGCATTAAAAACACTAATGAGCAACAAGAGGACGAAGTCTCAATTCAAGCTTGCGGGCTGTTGTCTATCGTTTTCGATGCCAAGACGGCTTCGCAAGCGTCCATGGAATTATTAATCCGTTTGAAGGGACAACGTCAATGTTGGAGGGCGATTGCACATCAGATGCTGGTAGTGTATTCACTGTGACACGGGGAAGGGCAATATTAGGAACAGATCTTCATTGTGGGCCAGAAGCTCCTCGTCAACCCGACAGCGGAAAACGGAACAGCCTTGAACCTGGCAAGGCTATCTCGCCTGGGATGTTGACATGGCTTGCTCAAGTCGAGCTGAATGATGTTACACAAGCTGACTGAACACGTCGATTTCTTCCCGACGGGCATTAAGCTCACTGTCCTTGTTTCGTGTCCCCGTGGCGGTTCATATTTTTATCACGACAAGGATGCGAACAAACAAGAGTCTTCAAATCGGCAGCCAACCTTGTAAAATATTCTGGACCTTGTGTAACGATACACGAGAGACATTTAAATGGGACGAATACGAGCATATGCGCCAAGAAAAACTCGGATGATCCGACTGGAAGACGCTGCAAAAGCAAAGGCAGCTGCAGGTGAATCGCATTTTTGGGTGTCTGGGGAAAGTTTCCTCCATAGCATTGAGGCTGATAGCATTCATCCTAGATACTGTCAGTTCTTGTCAGCGAATCTTCACAGTCAAGAGCCAACTCATCAACATTGGTATCGATGAGAGTATTGAGAACCTAAAGACGCAATCAAGTGCTGCTGCCCGGTGTGGCATCAATGGGCCATTATCTGCAAATCGAATATTCTTTACATTTCCAAATCAGAACTACGTCGACATGCAATTGCCCGAAGAGAAAACAATAGATCAGAGACAGTGGCCTCACCTGATGATGGCTGGCTTGTTGTTGGGGATGGCTTATATTGATCTCAACGTGGATTCTCATTGACCATTAGGTGACCTGGTATGAGGCCTAGGCTGCTGGGCCAGTACATTGAACTCGGCTGACGGTCTCTCGTGTTCAAGGTGCAGAATCTGGGCGTTCAATACCTCTTAATTTTAAGTTGGATGTTTACCTCGCTCAGACTGCAGTTACGTGTGCCCCACGTTGATAAACTCTCTCAAGACTTCATACAACTACCCATCGGCCGCTCGCATTTTCACTCGTTCAACTCATCATTTTAGATTTCTTCGATACGAGTATATTGCTTCCGTTTCGTCACTATCGCTCAAAATGAAACCCAGCCTTCCCGTCACCCTTGCTTCCCTGTTGCTCCATGCAGGGACTGCTCTGTCTGGACCAGTCTTTGCAGCCGATGATATTTTGTCATTGCGCGATTCGAAGTTGAGGAAACGTGCTGAGTGTGGTCTTGGGATTGGTTCGTGCAATCCTGGATCCTGTTGTTCAGAGAGTGGCTTCTGCGGAACAACCGGAGACTTTTGTGGTGGTTCTGCTTGCCAGCTTGAGTACAGCGATTCGTGTGATACTTTGTAAGTGCTATCTGAAGCTTGGGAGCCACAGAAAAGATCTTGTATCGTCCAAGTCCTCGTACTGCAGTGGCGGACATGAAGCTGACATAGAGACCAGTTTCGGGCCTCGTGGAAGCAGCACGGAAGGGATTTCTCGACCACAGCTTGGCAATGTCCCGTATGGTATGTCTTTGCATCAACCCTAATGGCCATCTGCATAATTAGATGCTTATAGCATAAATAGGCACTGTCATCACAACTTGCACTACGCCCGGTGTGATTGCTCTGACATTCGATGATGGCCCTCTCGCGTACACCAATGACCTCTTGGATCTTTTGGATGAAAGAGATGTCCAGGCCACTTTCTTTGTGGCAGGTAACAACAGGGCCAAGGGACATATCGATGACTCGTCCAACCCATGGCCCGCTGTGATGAGACGTATGCACTCTGCAGGCCATCACATTGCCAGCCACACTTGGACTCATCGCAATCTCAACGAAGTCAACAGCACTATCCGAAGATCTGAGATGATCTACAATGAGATGGCCTTCCGAAATCTCTTTGGTTGGATTCCGACCTACATGCGGGCGCCTTACCTCGAGTGCAACGCCGCATCTGGTTGCCTCGATGAGATGTCCGAACTTGGCTACCATGTTGTGGACCAGAACATTGACACGAAGGACTACGAAAATGATAGTCCTGCCCTGATCCAAATCTCCAAGGATCGCTTTTCTTCTGGAGTCTCGTCCAACTCGGACAACAACCAGTATATTGTTCTGGCACATGATGTCCATGATCAAACTGTTCACAATTTGACTGCTTTCATGATAGATACTGCCCAGGATCGTGGATACAGGCTTGTGACTGTCGGAGAATGCCTTGGTGACCCTCGAGAGAACTGGTACCGAACGGTTTCCCGAGGCCGAGATGTCACATCAACTGAGTCGGCTACACCCACCCGAACTGTCCCTCCTACCAACGTGTCGGTGACAACAAACACAGCTACTGCTACTGGTGGCCTTGTAATTTCCCCAAACCAGCAATGTGGTGGTAACACAGGATATACTTGTCAAGGTTCAGCCTTCGGAAGCTGCTGTTCCTGGTATGGTTACTGGTACGTCTTCCCCCACTCTATTCGTAAAGAGTTCAAGCGTGCTAACATTGCCTAGTGGATCGAGTGAAAACTACTGTGGAACAGGCTGTGATACAGACTTCGGGTCGTGCACGCCTTCTGGAAGTGACATTCATGACACCACTAACGGTCTTTGTGGTCCGGGTGTCAGGGCATCATGCGGAAACTACGGTGACAAGACCTGCTGCTCTCAGTACGGGTTCTGGTTAGTACTCCTCCTAGCCAAGAAAACAGATGTAACTGACATGTACACAGCGGCAATAGTGCTGCTCACTGCGGAGCTGGCTGCCAGGGGGGCTTTGGAGAGTGTAACTGAGGTTCATTTTATCCGTCAATAGGATGCTAATGATGTGGCTCAGACGGGTGAGGCTTGTGGAGAGGGTAAGACAGTAATAGCTGTCGGGATATTCTTGTTTACTTTCTTGTATCCTTCCAGGATCACTAATTGTCCACGTGTGGACTTCTTCAGCTGGTATTTAGACTTAATTGGTATTGATTGACTGCGATTACGCAATAAATTTCGTTGATTTAATCTATCTTCCGTGCTTTCAGCTGAACATGAGCTGCATGGAACCTTTTCCAGATAAATTTTCAGTCCTGCTGAAATTACGAGTCTGATGTCTCACAACATCAAACGTGCATTTAAACATGCAGAGCCTCCTGAAATAGAAACCCATGCGGTTAGTTTAGGACTATGTCCGCTGTATCACCACAAGAAACGCGTCACGGCCTCACCTTGACCTGTATAAGCCAGATGTCAACTCTCATTGGATAAACCTAACTTGCAAACGGCCAACCAACGCAGCGTGATCGGCGTGGGGTTCCGCATCCCGAGTGTTACACAATATCTCGGGATGCTACTGGACGTAAGCGGTTACACAGAGAGGACTTATTGTCAGTGTTAAGGATATGCGGGAAGAATATTGGGAAGAAACTGGGATATTTAGGTGAGAGACTGGGATATGTTTATAGATACCAGGGTAATGGGCGGGGATTGGTAGGTGAATCACTGGGCATTCGGGTTGCGGAGATCGTCTCGGTGAATCTTGCATATTGCGTGCTGAGTTTTCTGGCAAAAGCGTGGCTGCATGTAATGGTGCTTTTGTATAATGTGTTTGTCTGGTGGTGTGGATGAGTGGGCTACTGCAGGTCCGGCCGTGTATGCCCGGGTTGGGCCGTGGACTTAAGTTTAAGCTTGAAGCGGGATCTTGATATCTCCCTGCAGGTGTAGCCTTGGGAGTCATGGGAGAAGGTTCCGGATGGTGTTGAGGTACACTGCGAGTTCAACTTGGAAGCTGTCGTAATGGCACTGCGAAACTCTTCGGTTTACGAACAATGCCCCATTCCATAGTTATCTTCTCACAATAAAATATACAAGTAACTCTAGGGGTTGGGTTGTCACGTATCCTGTCAAGCTGAGAGCCTCGTATTCTCACATCTAGATCTCTCTCATCTCTGCAAAAACCCGAGATACCAGATATACATACCCTGTTCCTAGCAGTGCCATACCAATGCATCGAGGCCACTCTGATATTGAATCTCAACAAGTGGAATATCCACGCATCGAGATTCTAAAGGCCTCATCCCGAAACAATCGCCCCATACTGTTCGGGTGAGATGTGCGGTGACACAACAAACCCAATTGCCAACACTCAAGTACTCTCGAGCTGCCTTGGCTGCATCCGACCAAGCAAATTCGCCATACTATTCAGTAGAGTACTTCAAAAATAGCCACGGGCCGAGTACTCACAGCTGATGTCAAGGATCGTGCGCGTCCCCCGTTGATCACTTCACCCGTGTTTAGCACCACGGGCATATGCAAGGCCTCCATTTCAGGACTACTACTTTTCCAATTTTTGTAAAACTTGATTTCCCGTGATGGAAGCATTGGTCAGCGGAGATCCCGCGCGCCCCTATCTCTCGTGTGCTGTCGTGTTATGCTCGTGAGGACCAACGGTGAGGCTGGACGGCAGTGTGAGGCCTTTGTAATATTTGTTGTTTGGGGCTAGTGCTTTTGTGCTGGAGAAATCTTGCTATAGCTTCAGTATTCCCCGACTTAGGATGCTGGTTCTTGTTCGATAGGAGATAGACTCATCACTCGCTTTTGGGTTCTGTTGGAAGGGTATTCTTTCATCAGGTCTTTGACCTCGTCACTCGCTTTTGTCTCTCGTTACTCTCGTTGCTTCAACCTAAAAACTCAGCTCTAGTTTTTCGATTAGTATCCGCTTGCAGTGTAAGTATCCCGAGCCTGCGTTGTAGTATACACTAAATTCTCTAGCTAGCGCTTTCGATCGAACGGTTCCAGGTCAACGATCGCAATGGCCAACCTCGTACCTCCAGGTTCAGCCAGGGAATCATCCTCTTCGGAGACAGGCAACTCGATGGCCTTCCACAAAGGAAAGATGCCTGCTCTGCCATATGGTGGTGGATCTGGTCCTTCAACATCCCACGGTCAGATCCCCCTCAGGCCAAGCGGAACAATCTCCAGAGATTCAGTATGTCCCCTTCAATATCTGACTCTACAACCTCTTCCCTAACATGCTTTAGTCCGTTATCCGAGGCATCAACGGCGGCTTCCATCCAGGCGCCCAAACTCCAATGTCATCCGTAACCCACGCCTCCTGGCTTACCAACAACGGCAACGAATCGAATCTCTCCTTCACCTCATCCATCATGCAAGAAGAAGCCAAGCTCCGGTGGGACTCCGATGAGGAACTCAAAAAGATGTCCAAGAGCATGCTCCGTCTCCAAAAATGGAGTCTCATCATCGGCCTCGCCTCCATCAACGGCGCTCTCATCTACGTTGGTTGGAAGTACTACCAGGTGTACTACTTCTTCCTCGTGCTCTTGAGCTCCAACACCGTTCTTCAGTCGTTTATGTGCATTTGCATTATTCTGCATTGGTTTATCACGCATGTTCTTCTGGGTTGGTGGAAGAGGGAGGAGAATATTCCTGCTGAGCCGGAGAAGATGGTACTGCTCCTGCCGTGCTATAATGAGACGTATCAGGAGCTGACGAGATCTCTTGATTCGCTTATTGCGCAGAAGAACATTGATAATCATCCTCGTGTCATCTTCATCGTTGTTGATGGAAATGTTCGAGGACCGGGCATGGAAAAGACTACGCAGGATTATCTCCTTCAAGATATCCTTGAGCCTGGTCCCTCTCGAACCTTTGAAAACGGATATCGTGCTCGAGATGGTTTATTCATGCCTGTCAAGACACAAACTGGATTCTACAAGGGTATTCCGTACGTATTCGTCGGGAAACGCTACAACCAGGGAAAACGAGATAGTCTTTGCTTTGCGCGCTCTCTTATTTATCACTTCAAGCAACGCTCTGAGAACATCGTCACCATGTTCAACAATGATCTCTTTGAATACATCGGCAACAACTTCATCAACGCTGGTCTTGACGATATCACATATCTTTGTGGTATGGATGCCGACACTGTGTTTGACGAATACTGTATCTGGGAGATGATCAAGGAGATTCGCAAGAACCCGAAACTCGTTGGTGTTTGTGGCCATGTCTGCGTAGACTTTGATGGCCATAATTGGGGATACTGGTCTTTGTATCAGTCTGTTGAGTATTCCCAAACTCAAGGCCTTCGACGCATGTTTCAGTCTCGCATCACTGGAAAAGTCAATTGTCTTCCTGGATGTTGTCAACTCATTCGCGTTGATGAAGCTACCTTTGGCGATGCTGTTCTTCGCGAGCGCTTTGGGTACTGCCCCAAGCCAAACGACATCATGACACAGCACATCATGGGTAACTATTCTGAAGACAGTATTCACGCCTCCATCATCTTCAGTCTCTTCCCAGGCAAGCAAACCGCCCAAGCCCTCCGCGCCAAAGCCATGACAATCGTCCCTCAAGACTGGAAAGTGTTCCTATCCCAGCGCAAGCGTTGGGCTCTGGGCAGCATTTCCAACGAATTCGTCATGATCTTCCGCCCGGGCATCATCCTCATCGAGCGTCTGCAGAGTCTCATCGCCGTTATAACATGGGCAATCACACCATTCATCATCGCCGCCTTTGTAGAACTCCTCATTGTCTTTGCCAAACGGGGCAGCGAAGTCATGCAAGACCCTGTATTTCTCGGTCTCATCTGCGTATTATTCTTCCGCTATGTGAGTCTACCCCTGCAGCAAATCTCACGCCAAGAAAGCTTGGCTAACGTCGTTTTTTGCAGCTTTACTCTTTTTGCATTGGCTTCTGGCTTCCACGCAACAACCTCGAGCGCGCGCAGTATTTCGCAGGCTATGCCATGCATCTCTTCACGTCGCCTTTTATGAACATTATCATCCTGGTTTATTCTCTGTTCCACTCTGATGACTTCAAGTGGGGTAAGACGCGTGAAGTCGTCAGGGGTGTTAATGAGAAGGATGGCGACGATGTTGGTGGCCGAGGCACACATTGAGGCTGGTAAATACCTCTACATTATCTTCTACATATTTTCTTGAGTGGTGGGATTGGTTTGATACGATATTGAGGGGTTGAAAATAGACTGGAGTATACGGACCGGTCATCATTGTAATGTATATTTGTTGCAAAACGATCAAAATATTGCATTTTCAGATACGGAAGCACCAATGATAACAGAGATCTCACTCTTGTGGAGCAACAAGGACACTCGAGACAGCCACATGCTATTGAGTTGCATTAGTTGTGGTGTGCCAAGATAAGCCCATCCGACATCCGACAGTTTGGTTACTATCATGAATGTAAAGCCAAGAACAGAGAGGGTAACTTTGCCATTCATGGTATCTCGACACGCCATGACCAACTCAACGGGTAACAATCAGTTATCAAGGTCCTATCTCGTTGTCCTCATGATCAATGCATTCCTATCAGCGAGATAGACAACCCCGCCCGTCCCGTAGATAGCAACAGGGACTTTTTATCTTGTTTGGGTATAGCTTCATTCTCATGAGCTACGCCGATCTTCATCGTCAACGGTTCCCCTCCTATTGGCTCCTCGGTACATGCCAGGATGTGAAATCCGGGGGTGGATACGCGCCAAGAGCAGCTGGTCAACAGCTCTTTTACGTAGCAAACCTCGTGGAGCTCTCTCATCTTAGCTTTTCCCTCATGTAATGGCAACATGAAAGGTCAAGCAAAGTCCCGCTCTGGCTGCAGGGCCTGTAAGAGCAAAAGGGTAAGTATATCCGGATCAGCTTACTCTGTTCTCACTAATGCTGCGATCTGTAGCTCAAGTGTGATGAAAGCAAGCCTAGCTGTAATAATTGCATTGCGAGGAAGATTACTTGTCCGGGGTATCAGCAGACTCTCAAGTGGTCTACCAAATATGAGCGGAGAAAGGACAAGGCGAGTGATCCTCCTGGTTTTAATGAACTCATCATTGCGGCATCTGAGTCCGTTCAACGCCGTGGCTCCGATGTGACAGTATCTCCACCTCAGAGCAGACGGTCGTCTACCACTTCGCAACAAGCTTCTAGTCCTGTTACGGTGCCATCAGTTTCTGTATTCTTGCCTGCCGACTCAAGTCTTGTATTACAAGAAGCCAGGGACCTCGAGGGTACAGTCAATGGTGGCCAGCCATGCAACATTGCTCGAAGGCGTTCAACATTAACACCACCTAACGTCGCTCACAATACGACGTCTTCACGCAACATGCCTCTCATACTACTGCCCCAAGAGCCAATACCGAAGACCCCCGAAGAAACCAAAGATCAAGCCATTTCTCTCTACAGACGACGCTCATCATATTACAAAGCAATGAATACTCCAACAACCATTTCTGAACCGTCAACATTCTTAATCGAGCTCTGGTTCAAATCTGTCTGCGGTTCATGGGCAGCATACGACTCCCCTTCCAACCCCTTCCGGCGGTTAGGATCCTCCCTTTGGGGCTCCTCAAGGCCATTATTCTACTCGCTTCAGAGCATGGCGGCTGCTTCTCTCACACGACGACAACCTCAGATACAAGAAATCGCTGCATCGGCCCCACGAATAGCGACCGAGGCTATAATTCAGGAACTCAAAGATCTATTTGCATCGCCGAATAGTGTCACCACAATACCTCACGCGCTTATCATATCACTGTTCTGTCTAAGCTCATCACTTTGCTGGATGGACCACAAACAACTTGGTCTGCAATATCTACGACACGTGCGCGTAATACTAGCCCTACTCGAAATGCGATCCAAGCACCTCTCGAAACAGGATCAAAGCTTGGTTGGCTTCTTCAAAGAATGTCTCATTTATGAAGAATCCGTCCGCAGTATCGTGACAAGCACCAAAGACGACATCAGCACGCTCACCGAGTGGACACCAGCGACGTATCCGCCATATGACTTTGTTCTTCATCCCTGGACTGGCGTTCCACCCAAAATAATCGCCTTGTTTGGAAAGTCAATGTCACTGTGTCGCAGATCGCGGGATACTTGGCGGAACTGCACTGCGCCGACGTATGAGGTTATGTGGCAGACAATGATCGACATTAACGAGGCGCAAATCCTCGAAGAGACGCTCTTGTCTGTGCAAGTGCCGAAGCTCATCAGCGATGCGGCAGATGCCTACACGAACAAGGGCCAGATCAATCTCGATTTACACCACGCGGCAGAGGTCTTTCGACTCTGCTCATTATTACAGCTGTACCAGACATTTCCAGATCTTGTGTCGAGAAGACTTCCCGAGAGGCTCAGTGGGAGTGTAACACAGGTTACATGGTCCACGTCACTCGCCCTTCACATCACAGGGCTCTTATCCAACATCCCTGCCTCGTCGATCCGATGTCTGCAACCCCTGCTCTGTCTCGGAGTCGGCTCAGGATTGCGGTGTAAGGCGGTATGCGCCGAGGAAAAACCACCGCAACTAGAGCTCCTGGACGCCACCGCCGAGGAGTGCTTACTGAGTGAAGACTCTAGCCAGAAGCGTTTTACAGACGTGAGCCTGGCGCGTGAGTTTATCGTCGAGAGACTTAAAGGGTTTGGCAATGGTCCAGCTGCCGGGCCTATTGTTGTGCTGCGGGAGTTACTGCAGGCTGTGTGGTCGTATTATGATTGTGAAACAGTGCCGGGGTCTGTTCATTGGCTTGATGTTATGGATGATCTAAAGTACGAGACTGTATTTGGTTAGATTTGAGGCCAAACGTAGCTCTATGTTTAATTGCTTAGTTCGATACCCAATTCCAACAAGTCTTACACAGATAGTAGACTCACATTACGTCCCCAACCACCAGCACATCACTCCAAGATCCCTGTGATGGTCAATCGAACTTCCCGTCTTGGCAGCCACATTCCGTTCAGCCGCACCCACCATCAGAGACACAATGCACAGCTGCTGGGATTTCTTATCTTGTCACCAACACAGACCATTCCTTATCAGGGCTGAGTTGCCGTGTAGAAACCCAGCGGATTGGTCTGCGCGCGGGGTAAACCACTGCCCATGATAGCTACACCACACTAACACATTCTAGGCAAAAATGTCCCGCCTAGAATCAGAATCTGGGGAAGGGGGGGATGCTCGTGATATCACCGTGTAGTAGGCGTCACAGAAGGTTTAAGTTCTGATAAGAGGGTGTTAGTCTGTGTGCGTGTGTGGCTTATATACAATGCTGTCGCTGCACGTTACATGTCAACGTCAGCTTCAATTCACCCTGCTTCATCACACCTAATTGCTTCTTTGTTGTGACCGTCAATATGAATAACGCGGAGAAGGGTGCATCAGAAAAGGGGAGTGACCATGAGCAGGCAAAGAACTATGACCATGCCGTTGGTGACGCTGGCGATGCTGCGGACCTGACAGCCCTTGGGTATAAGCCTGAACTCAAGCGTAACCGATCAATGTTTACACTTCTTTTCCAATCGCTAGCAATTGCTGCTGTAAGTCTCCCATCACCCCTTTACAATGTCTCAATTGCTGACTGGTGATAGATCCCCTATGGCTTCGGCGCACCGCTCATCAACTCCGTCTACGGCGGTGGTCAACTAACCATGTTTCTCGGCTGGATTATCGTCTGTATTCTCGACGAGTGCATCGCCATCTCACTAGGCGAGCTCGCTGCTCGATGGCCTACGTCCGCTGGTCCCTATTACTGGTCTTTCCAGATCGCATCGCCAAAGTACAGAACTGTCTTGTCCTTCATCACCGGCTGGACATGGCTTGTTGGAAACTGGACCATCACATTATCCGTCAACTTTGGCTTCGCCTCGCTTCTCGCTGGAGGTATTAGCATCTTCTTGCCCGAGTACGACTGGCAGCCTTGGAAGCTCGTGCTGATCTTCTACGGACTTTGCGTGTTTACCTTCTTCATCGTCGCGTTTGGCAACAAATTCCTTCCTACCGTGGATACTTTTTGTGCAGCTTTCACGGCGATTACCATCTTCATCGTTTGTGTTTGTCTGTCAACAAAGGCAGACGAGGGCAGACATTCGGCAAGTTACACACTCGTAAGTACGGCAGTCCCCGATCTGTCGCTTGTTTACTAACCTATCAAGGGCAATTTCGATCCCAACTTATCAGGCTGGGGGAATTTCGGCTTCTGGATCGGAGCTTTACCGTCAGCTTATACTTTCTCCGCCATCGGCATGATCACTTCCATGGCTGAGGAATGCGGCGATGTTACAGTCAAGCTCCCAAGAGCTCTCGCCCTCTGCGTCCCCGTCGGCGGCATTGCAGGCTTGTTCTTTGTAAGCCATACATAACCCCCCTTTCACATGAATTCACTAACAATCACCAGATCATCCCCATCTGCGCAACCCTCCCCCCTCTAGAAGAGCTCCTTGCAGCACCGCTAGGCCAGGTCCTCCCCATGATCTTCTACCAAGTAATGGGAACCCAAGCCGGCGGAATCGCCCTGACCGCCCTGGTCCTCATCGTGACCCTCTTCTGCTCCATTTCCATCACAGTCGCTGCCTCGCGAACAACATGGGCTTTCGCACGCGATGAAGCTATTCCCCTCTCAAGAGTCTGGTCAAAAGTCAGCGAGCGACATGGGACACCCATCATGGCTCTCCTCCTTACCACTATCATCGAGATGCTCTTGGGTCTCATCTACCTCGGCTCAAGCTCTGCCTTCAATGCTTTTATCGCTGTCGGTGTCATCGGTCTCGCTAGCTCGTATGGAATTCCTATTTTACTATCCATGCTCACTAATCGAGCTGGGGTCAACACTGCGCCTTGGACCTTCGGCAAGCAATTTGGTTGGGTCATCAACGTGCTCGCACTAGTCTGGATTTGCTTTGAGATGATCTTGTTCTCAATGCCTGTTGCCATTCCTGTCAACGCAGTGACCATGAACTACGCCGTCGTTGTCTTCTTTGGCTTTATGGCCATGTCGGCAGTTTGGTATGTTGTGCATGCTAGGCATGTGTATAAGGGACCACCAGAGTCCGATGGCCTCAGCAAGTAGACTGAAAGTTTTGGAATTTGGGATCGTTTCTCATGCTTCCAGCGGGTATCGTTCCCTGTTATCTTGTATATACTTGTAACTATCATCAATCATAATGTCACCAGGGTGACCAGAGTCTGCCTTGGCACCTCCCGAGAATTAAGGTCGTGAAAGTGTGAACACTTATTGAGGATCCCAGCGTCTATAGAAGCAGGTTTTCTGAGTGACCTGTTCGTGTAAAGGACCAATTCCCACGATGACTGACGTTCGACTGAAAAAGCATTCCAATGCCCTTCCATATCAACGTGTCTCCCTATGTATACTCATCGGATCTGATCAGCCCTTGCAAGATACTCCGGTGTATACCGTCCATTCTCCCCCCTCCCACTAAATTCCTCCATATCACCCTCCTGGACATCAGCCAAATACCTATCGAACTTGTCCGCAACATCAATCGCCCTCTTCAAATGCGCAAAAGTCATCTTCTTCCTCTTATACTTGGCCAACTGTCGTCCTGTTGTAATAGAATTACGAATTTGTCGTCCATTCATAGGATACTTGGCCAGCTCTTCCAGATACAACTCAATATCGTCAAAGTCGATACTTTCCTCCTCGCCAAGACTCTTCAACCTTACGAGGAAATTCTTCCAGATTTGCAATCGCTGGTAGTCCTTCAACTTCTCGTACCGTAGAGCCAGCTGGATACGTGATTTGAAGGCCTCGTCAAACGTTCCCACACGGTTAGTCGTCAAGATCAGAATACCCTCATAGTACTCCAAAGCTCGAAGGAATACAGACACTAAAGCATTTCTCTTCAGGTCTTGCAAAGTACGCTGTTCAAGAAAGACTTCTGCTTCATCAAGGAGAACAACACAGTCCCAGACCTTCCCCAGGTGAAACACAGATTCGAGATACTTCTCCACGTCTGCAGGCTCAGTGCCAATATCTCCGCACGTAACTGGATATAATGGCTTCTTGGCGATTTCGGCCACAGACTCAGCTGTAAATGTCTTGCCTGTTCCCGGTGATCCGTGAAGGAGCATGATGAGACCACTGCCTTTGCTTTCGATAAGATCTGTGTTTTTCTCGGCGTCGAGTTGGTTGGTCACTAGAGCTAGTACAAGTTCCTTCATGGCTTCGTCTGCGACAAGGCTTTTAAAAGCCTCCTTGTTCCAACTGACATCTCGAATTCGATCGACTTCGAGATCGACTGTATGTCCATGAGTATGTCAAGATCAAGGAAATGTTTTAAGGAAGTTGCTTACCCCATTTCTTACGCCTCAAGTCAAAACCTGGGATCAATTTCGGGAATAGGTATATCTCAGGCTCTTCTGGCTCACTTCCATCCTTGGGAAAGTTGGGTTTTCCACCTGAGATATAACCTTCTTGTCTCATGTAACTACTTCCTGGATGGAGTTCCTTATAGGTGTCAAAGTCCACCATGAACCGTTGTCCCTATTGGGTTTTAGTACAATGCGCCAGCCTGAGTGAGTCCTACTTACTGCTTGTATCCTGTCTGAATCACTGCCTTCATATGAGATGAGCGTTTTCTCGCGCAGCTTCCAAAACCTCTTTCCTCGCTCTCGCAGTATCTCTTTTACCTTGGGCTTTGCATATGACAACGGTATAACGTTGAGATCAGTGATGTTGATTTCCCCACCTCTGTACTTGGGTGGAAAGTCGATGAACAACTCCTTATCAACTGCAAAGAACTTTCCTGCATATCCGTAAGAACGTGTTTCCACAATCCACGTGTGTGTGCCCTGTTTCTCTTGGTCTTTATCTGAATCATCCGTTTTCTTCTTCTGTTTATGAGGAGCCGGTCGAGTGGTAGCAACACGTCCACTATATCTGCCATTCTTATCTGCGACGAGTGTATCTCCTGGCCGTATCAAGAACTCAATGGAGTCACTAGAAACTTTCCCTCTGTTGAATTGGTCGTCGATCTGATCATAAAGAGGTGCAAAGTTACTTTCGATCCATTCAACGAGGAGTCCAACCAATTGGGCATGCCTCTCTGACAAGGCCTCCATCTTGAAGCTGGTTCGGCAGTGGTACCACCAAAGATGAGGATCCTTCAAACTGCCCATCTCATAGACATACGGGAAGTCGTCGCTGAATGAAGGGAATAGTTCAAACAAGGCTTCAATTGCCTCAACCATTTCTTCCGTCACTAGAACGACATCCTGACTGGCCGGTTCTGGTTCTGGGAGCGGTTTCTTTGCTCTCTTGGCTGCATTTACCGCGTCGTATTGATAGTCCACCGAGTAATACTTGTAAACAATCAGTGATGCACCTTGTTCTTCGGCGTAATCACCGGGGTCTGTGATGGGGAAACGGCCCCGGAGGTCGACATCGTCCCCAAAAACCACCCACTCAGGAGGAGAAAGATAGACCGTCCGACTTCTTTCGTCGACACTATCGTCATCCAGCTCGACTCTTTCTAGGCAATAGAAGAGCTGAACATTGGCGGGCAATTCCACAGGAGCAGTCGAAGCGTTGTCCGCATCTTCTCGAAGGGTGGTGTTTTCTTCTTCTAACTCCTCAACACGTTGGATCAACGCCTGTAATGTGTTCTCATCGACGAGAATCTGTTGGGAAGAAATATCCTCTCCAGCAACATCTGCAGAGTCATGAGTTTCCTCCTCTTGTATTTGGGAAAGTCCATGAGCCTCGGCTGTCTTCCCAACATTTGATGGCTCACTTTCATGCTGAAGCCCAGCAGCACCTAAAGTTATGGCGTTTGTCTCTGAAATCCTTGCTTGCGCTTCGGTTTGGTCTTTGTTAGCCTTGGTAAAGGTTGGGATACGATAGCCCCGAGACGCTCTGTAATGGATTGGTACAGGTGCTGGGGGAGGGGGTACCGCGAAGCTGCCGAAGTTATTGGTACCAGCATTGGTACCACTTGGCATGATAATGACAGGTCCATTGTCTATCGCTGCAAGCTTATCTCTGTTACTAGCTCCTATAGCGTCTTCAGAGATGGTGTAATGTGTCTGAGCAGGCTTGACAACAGGTAATATAGGTGACCGTGGAGGTTCTGGGGGTATGTTTGGATACTCCTGAGGAGGCGGTGGGGGTTGAGGACTAGGATAATAATCACTCCCTACATAAGGTCCCGGTGGCATAGAACGCTCCACGGGAGGAGGTGGAGGAGGCGGCATCACCTGCACCTGATCGCGGAAACTCCTTGGCCTTGGAAGGACCATAGGGGGAGGTGGTGGAGGTATTCTTCCTTTTGGGGCCTTTTGTGGAGGATTCCTTATCCGAGTGTTTGAAGGGGCCGGTCGAGGTCTTCGAGGTATCGCCAACATGGAGGGTCTCGCAAACAGATTCCCCTCTCTTCTCAGAAGTCGGCTAAGCTGCTTATGGATATCTTCTTCTTCACTACCATCCTTCTCATCATCCTGATCCTTCCTGTTCTTTGGCCCAGGCGATACGCTTCTTGTTGGTGAGTCCATGATTTGTTAGGCGTTTCGAGGTAAAGTGATAATGAGATGAAATGAGGAGGTGTTGAGGTGAGAATGAATCAGGCTGGGGAGTCAAGACTCAGCCGCAAAAGCGCCTGACAAGGGTGTATGCATGAAGCTGCAGGGCGTCATCTGGATTATGCCTCGTGGTTGCTCAGCCTTCAGCGCCTCCTCTCTTCCTCTGCCGTTGGCCCCTGAGACTAGAGTCAAATATCTTCCGAAAAAAGGCATTCACTACCAGGATTCATCCCAATATCTCAACCGCGATGTCTGTTGACCAAGTCTTTCAGTCATGGTACAAGGGCGATGATGCGAGTAAGCAATCACTAGCCAATGAAATACTTCATACAAGCTTACTCTGTCAGATAAGGCAGATATAGCGCAAGAGGCCTTCAAGGCGGTTAAGAAACACTTCGAACAAAGCAACTCGTTACGCAGTGACGAGAAGGCTCTTTTGGGCGGAAATTCGTCGTTGCAAGACGTTGAAAAGGCAGTCAGCGATGCTTTCGCAAAGTACGAAGCTAAGAGCGATACCTCTAAAACACGGAAATGGTTGCAAAAAGCTTCTGAATCAATATGCCATTATGGCCAAGTACTTGATGTCTTTGTTCAGCATCATCCTGAATACGTCTCCTTGGCCTGGGGACTGATGAAGGTGATGTTTATCGTAAGTTAACTTAGTCTTCGCGCCGAACCCGACATCTCACCATAGTGTGTTAGAGCGTGGTCAATCATGGCGAGACCCTCAAGTTGCTATCAAAATCGCTTTTCGAGGTGGCCCAGCGTCTTCCACGCATCAAACACCTATCCGCCCTGTATCCGACCAAGAATATGAAGCTCGCCATTGAAAGCCTCTACTCCTGTATCATGGAGTTCTTGCTCATAGCGCAATCATGGTGCAATGAGTCAAAATTCAAACACATTTACCACAGCTTCACAAGACCACATGAGTTGCGCTACAGCGATCTCTTACAGAGGATACAATCCTGCACCGACAACATCAACGAACTTGCAACTGTGGGGTCCCAGACTGAGCTTCGAGTTATGCACAGCACGCAGTCATCAAAGCTCAGCGAAATCATATCAAGTTTGCAGACCAGTGAAAAGACTAGGCAGTCACAGATAGATGGACTCAATTGCGCTATTTCGAGACTGGAGATTTCGAGTCGAGACCATGGCAGGAAGCTCGACTTGATCATGCAGTGGCTAGAGGCTTCTGGGCTGACAATTAACGACTTGCTAACAAAGATAGAGAGTGTGTGGTATTCTAAACTGAGCGTAGAATCTTTTTACTGACGTGTATCCAGATTTTCACTCTATTCAGACAAGTGCGCAACTGGATACCAACCAAAAGCTCTCTTCTCTGCAGTTATCCCAAGCATTGGCAACCTTCTCTCAGAGCCTTGAAGATCCCAAGTCCTTGTATAAACACCACCTATTCCTTCGTAATCGTCGGGCGTCAGGAAGAGGAGTAGCAATATCCACCAACGAGTTCTGGTTATCGCCCAAGCTTGCTAAATGGTCTTCTTGTCCACGCTCCTCCCTCACTATCATAAGAGGCAACTTCACAACCCGCTGGGCGATCCAGGATTTCGCTATAGATATCATACAAGCAGTTACCATGATGATCATACCAGCCATTTGGGTATTGGGTAGCGCAAACAAGACGAGCCCCAATGCGATGTTGAGTCCCGTCGATTTGGTGAGATATCTAACTTACCAAGCACTACAGATTGAGGGAACAGTTACGACAGAAAAGCAGATGTCACTGAGATATTCACAGCTTGAGGAAGCGAAAACAAGCCAGGACTGGCTTGAACTTTTCAAGCTAATCATGCAAGACTTGGGGGGGCAGATCTATATCATCATTGATCTGGCGACTGTGAGCTCTGGTTCGAAAGGATCTGGACAAGTCAGCTTAATCTTCCAATTGAACGAAATGTTGGAAGACCTAAGTAACAAGAAATCACACAAGGGAACGCAAACCAAGGTCAAGATCATATTGCTTGTCTATGAGTATAATTGGATGAGCTTACTCCCGAGGGAAATGTATGATCGCATTGTCCCAGTGAAGATATCGGGAACCAAAGGATTGCAAGGAAGAAGAATGCGGACAGCTGTTAATACACGAATCCTATCGAGACAGAGGGATATACATTAGGTAGATACACCCCTTGCCTATAATCCTTTGCATGGCCCCAACCTCGAGGTATATCCAGATTGCCTTGCAAGTGTATAGTGGCAGTGCTGTGACGGAATAACAACATTGTGTTTTATTTGGCGTACTCTACTTGATCACCTAGTCACATAATGGGCTGCATAAATGCGGCAATTTTGGGGTCAGATTGATATACGCTGATCTACCTAACAATAAACAAAAATTATGGCTCGTCTTTGAAACCAATCTTGAATATGTCGTTGCCTGTCTCGTTATGCGAATACTGCTCGAAGATTCCTCTGGACCCAAAGGCGCTAGATGCAGGAAATTATGAGCAGCCTAAAGACAGGGGATGGTCCCTTGGGGCTGGTAAGCGAATCAAGAACAGTTCATGTCCATTGTGTCGCCTTGTTCTATCTCACTGGAACGCAGATTTCATAGCTACTCCATCCACCCGTGAGGTTAAGCTTTCTTGGTTGTCGGGGCCTGTCGGATGCTCAGCTTTAAGTACTTTTGAAGCCCGACCTGATACCTGGATTGGCTTCAGCTCAGGCATGGAGACGTCTGACCACCCTAATCCTACCTCGGGATTCTTTCTTGAGCCGTGGGCGGGCCCTGTGGTGGACATATCTAGGATCTTGCACTGGACCTCATCTTGCAAGCAGCTCCATCGCTCGGAATGTGCGATGCCGATGAACTTACCGTTTTCTGAGGCATTTCCTATCTCCGTGTCCTCCGCTTCATCCTCATTGAGTATCCCTGCCTCGTAGAAATAACTAGACTTGAAAAGTACATTGCTTTGAGCTACGTATGGGGAGCTGTCGCAAACTTTCGACTAACCAAGGCGAATCGAACGGCTCTGCTTCTACCGGGGTCTCTGAAAAGAATCTTCGAGATGCTGCCAGACACTATAAAAGACGCTATCACTTTGACAACGCGTCTTGGCTGTCGATATCTATGGGTTGACGCGCTTTGCTTGTTGCAGAATGACACCGAGGACTTTAAGCTAGGCGTCAATGTTATGGACCTTATATGAGAGGGCTTGGTGGCAGCCTGTGGCCATGATGCTAATGCACGACCCCCTGGTGTTCAGTAAGGGACTAGGGATGGTTCTTACAACATATTCGAGATTGTGCCCGGCGTGGATATGGGAGTTGTGACGGGGTTAGACGCACTGCTAGAATGATCAGTCTATTACTCCAGAGCTTGGATGTAAGTCGTCTATCCAATTACGATGAATCAAGAATTCTGATTCTATGCAGGTTTCAAGAGCAAGTCCTATCTCGCTGAGTTCTCTACTTCATTGACAACAAGGTCTTCTATCGTTGCCGTGAAGCAGAGCATGCCGAGCACATTGTAGATGACCTATCACAAGCCTCTTTTTATCCGCTGATATGATCTCTGCTTCCGATCGCCGCGGCCATGAATGAGCCGGTGTTCGATTTATCGGCAATGCTCTTCTACTATACCAAAAGGGTCTTGACAAACCAGGCCGATGCATCACGGGCCATGGCTGGCATTATCAGGCGATTTGCAGAGCGAATGAGATGTAACTTCTTCCAGGGGCTTCCAACAGCCATGTTTGACCTTTTTATTTTATTCTTTACATATTCTACCGTTGTTCATCGGCGCTCTACATTTCCAAGCTACTCGTGGACAGGCTGGTGTGGTTCTGTCGATATCGACTTCCGAAGTCAGGATAAAGACGATGACAACAACAAGTGGCTCAGAGACAGGACGTGGATCCTATGGTATAAGCGGAACCCTTCCGGTTTTACCAGACTTGTTTGGGATCCAAGTGCAAACCCATCATTCCCATATCAGATATGGAGTTTGTGGGATATCGTCAAAGACGCCCTTTCTCCGATGGTTGATATGTTCCCAGAAAACTATACACAAGGCGAACCATGCCGACTGAACAGGTGTCCTTCTCTCGGAAAGTACCTTCTTACCACTTCCTGCAGTTCTGGACCCTTTCGTTGTTCTGTAGAATCTTTGACATTGATGTTTTCAGGGCCACCGGATTTCTTCAAGATTCAAACAGCAAGAAATGCGGTTTTGTTGGCCTGGATGGCTTTGAAGAAACGGAGTTTTTTGAATCGCACAGCTTCTTTGAGATAATACTTCTATCCGAGACATCCGAACATCTAGTTATAAACTACAAGGGCTTTCAATGGCAGGATCAGTATCCTTTAGCAGCAGGTCAATGGAAGTATTATAATATCATGATTCTGGAGTGGCACGGTGGGATAGCTGAAAGACGAGGTTTTGGTCTGCTTCACCAAGGTGCTGTTGAGTTTAGTCTAGCTCCTGGTCCGTCTTGGAAGGAAATATTTCTGGCATAGAACCTCGAATTGCATGCTGGATTATATTCGAATAACGAATGCATTTATCCAAAACGTGAAATCTCCTATCGGAAATTTTGGTTGAGTAGAAGCACATGAATGGACATGAAGGCAAGGAATGGTTAATATCAAGAGGATACAGCTTCGCTTTTTGTCTTGCTAACCCCCTTTTCTCGACACGAATGGACTTACGTTTTCGGTACCAAATCCATGCATCCGGTTTCGCATTGTTGTGTTGGAAATAAACAGCCCCTTTCTCATTATTTTTCTCTGCATTAAATGCATCGTCAAGATCCGTATCGGCCTGAGCTTCAAGCCCGCCAATAAGTTTATCTTTATTTGGACCTACGCGAGCTCTGCGTCAGGAATATTCGATATAGCATTTTTCTTTTTTGAGGACATGCTTCGTTCGGTCATAGCTCTTGGCACATGAGTGAATGGACTATTAGGTCCAAATAGGAGGAATCCTATTCTACAACGAAACTTAACGCCATAATTGCTCACCATGTTTAATTGTGGAAGCCATAACTGAGCTACCGGGTTATCTTTAGTAATTATACATCACATGTCTTCCAGGAGTACAAGAAATTGTTTCTTCTGTGCCTCCTAATGCTTTGTGGCACAGTATGTCGGTTCGGCGAGGTGACTCAGCCCATTCTCCACAACGAGTATATGATAAAACACAAATTCTTTTCCTCATCACTCATGACTTCACCTGATTGGAAATCTCACCCATCTGCATGGTTCACCAAGAAAACAAGCTTCCCTGGGAAGCCTTTGCCTCGGTATTCGAATTGAACCATGCCAATGCCTGCCAACATGGCGCCTATAACCTTCATGTACTTGCGCATCCAGCCAGCAAAGCCAAACTCTCCAACTTCCTCGATACCTTCATGCGGAGCGTTGCCGAGGATGTAATCCACGAAAGAAAACAGTATCCTCAGAAATATTGTGTTCCTAGTGAGGATGAAGTTATCATATCAGATGAAGTAGCAGCGAAGATTACACCAACAGTTCGTCGTTGGCACCCTGAGAAGCATTCTCCCGACAAGGACGAGCATTTCGAAACCTTTCAGCAACCTTGTCTAGAAGGGCTATGCATACACACCAATGAATACGATACATGCGGATGTGCGTTACCTTTCAGAGAACGCAAGATGGCCGCATTTCAACGAGACAAGATTGAAAACGACTGTTGGGAATTTGAGAAATACAACGAGGAAGCATACCGCAATCTTGAAGTTGTCAAGACTTTAATTCTACATGGCGAAATGGATGCAGTACTTCAATCTTGTGCCTATGAAGGCTCTCGTCTGCCGGACTGGTGGGAGGAGTTCCAATGCGAATGCATGCCACCAGTTCTCGGGTGGAACAGAATATGCAAGTACGCCATAAAGATGTACATTATACTCAACATTCTGCATTGCTTCACTGAATCTTGGGACAAGGACGGGGTACCTGTCGATGACTACCGCAATATCAAGGCATATCAGCTGTCGATCCGATCTTGTACAAAGACCGGATCTCTTGGTGACGTTGCCATGTACACCCATTAGTACTTCTTCGGTATTGAGAAGGGTCAGTTCGGGTGGAATCCGGAACCTTTTGATATCCCTCGTTGGAAGCATTTCATGAGGTTGGAAGAGGACGGCTTTTGTCCGTGGTTCTATGATGACGATAACGTTGATGACGGGGTTGGCCTCAAGGCTGATGACAATTCTACTCAGTGCTCGGCTCAAAATCCGGAATATGATTATGACTATGCGTTGAAATTCTACCCATATGGTCTCATATCCTACGAAGAATTCCTAAACTTTGAAATCCCAGTTGGTCATCAAATCAATCCCTCGGATGTCACACACGTCAGATGGGTACTATGCCAGAAAGGACTTCCGGTTGAGATATCTGATTGCATTCTGGAATATGCAGACTATACCCCGAGAGGAAGTCTACCTCTGTCTGGGAAACCTCTGCATCCTCAATGTAAACAGGAATTGGACCGCTATCTCGATTATTGCTGGCAGCTCATCGTAAGATGCTACATGCTGGGCTATGAGCTGAAAGATAAGATGGACATTGAGAGTCTTCTTCTGGCGGAGATCAAAAATAGCTTGAGTGAGTTGTTCAGGTGTAAGTGTGAAGGGGTGAACAAACTGCTTGAAGGCTTTGACTGGGAAGCCCCAGATGACTCTAAAGTGGCTACATAGAAAATGACCTATCTTCTTCCAATTATGTATTCTGGAGTGTATCACTTGGAAATGAATTCTTTTTCTTATCTTACTTTGCTATATAAGAATTTGTGAGATAGAAAATAGCATGGTGACAACATCCACATGGCTATAGACTATCGGTTTGACAAAATCATTTATCTGCGCCCCCAAACTTGTCTTTGATTGTGTATTTGATAATAACTCTTCAACCGGTGTCTTCAACCGGTGTCTTCAACCATCGCGGTCATGTTTCTAGTTCTAGGGTATCACTGCTTTGCAGGGGTAGGGAGTGTCTCAAAGATAGTGCGCTAACGCATTGATGGACGAATACGGCACGTCAATAGTCAGTCTTCTTTCTGCTCATTGATGACAACGACAAGACTGAACGAGTCACTCCCGCATCTTGATTCCTCACCATGGACGCTCTTCCAGATGAAATCTTGCATAAAATATTTGCCGAACTGGAGGACCAACTGCCTCTAGATAAATGGCAGTTGTACGGAGCTCAGTTGGATCATCAAGGCTCAGCCGCACTCCGCAACCTCTGCCTGGTCTGCCGCCAATTCCGACATATCGCACAACCTTGGCTGTACCGTACCATTGTCATTGAAGGCCGCATTGGCGCAAAAAACATTGGCACTGTTCTTCTCAGAACGTTGGTCGAGAACCCGCGGCTCGCAGAGCAAGTTCGCGCCGTCTCTCTGATCGATTGCGTCAAGCTCTCAGCGCAGGTGGAGATATTAGGCAAAGATGCAAGTAAAGCGGTCGTTCGATCAGCATTGAAAAAGCTGGACCTCCCGCCTGCCCTCAAACGTCTCATGCAGAGAAATATTGCATCTTGTGGTTTTGCTGCTCTTGTCCTAGCATATATGCCTCATGTACAGGTCGTCGACTGCACTATGGGTTACCACATAACCGTACTCCCCTGGCTGTTGAGTGCAAGCCCGGATGCAGGGAGGCCCTTGGGCTTCCTTGAACACGTCGGGAGAGAAGAAGAGTATGAATTTTCTGATGACGAAGATTACGTGATAGACTACGCGAACCAATTAAGCCTAGAAGAGTACCAACAGAAGGGCATTTCCAAGGGTACATTTGCAAACTATTGCTTTGCACGCCTCACCGATATTCGCATTAGGGCGGTAGAAAAGCCAGGGCGCATCGTGGGTGCTTGGACTATCGAACCTCTGCTTCTCAACTCGAAGCTCAAAATACTACGAACATTTGGCACTGCCTGGTACGGCGATGAAATCACCCACTTTGTGTGGCCTGAGCACAAGAACTACAACCTGGAGTATTTCGACCTCATGGAATCATATGTCGATGCCGAAGGACTAAGGACAATTCTCACTTACTGCCCGAAGCTGAGGGGAATCTCGATCAGGTTACCCGACGAGGACAGGCAGACGCCAATTGCGTATGAAGTGAACGAGGACGAGGATGAAGAAGACTGCACCCTCAACTTTGGTGACTTTGGGGACGTTCTTCGGAAGCATGGTCAAAATCTTGAAGAGTTCGACTTCAACACCTTCTTTTTTGAAAGCTACAGCACATGGTATCGAAATCGCGGCCCAGGTGAAGGAACGATTGGTTCCCTCCGAGAGCTCAGATCCCTCAGACACCTCAAGGTCAGTAAGGAGGCTTTAATCGGAGAGATTGAGCCACTCTCACGACTGAGTGAGGTTCTGCCGGAATCAATTGAGACTCTTCATCTGTATTGTAGTCAAATGTGGTCGACAGAGCGTTGGGTCGAATCTGAACGTGAGCTGTATAACCAGGACGTTTACAAATTGCTTCTCGACGATATGCCTAATCTCCGCGAGATTCGGGTAGAGAGATGCAAGACTGGCGTCGATGGTTTTGCTCCATATGGCTCAGACTCAGAGGCTGCTGCTGATGAAGATGATAATGTTTCATGTTTTAGTGATGATAATACAGAAAGTCTTGATAAACCAGAGTACGGCCCGGAAGAATATATCTATTCGAAGGAGGCGGAGTGGCCAGCTGAGAAGCATGTCGATGGCTGGGATGTGAACATCGCCGATGCGCGCCTTTATAAAATACGTGGAAGACCAGCATGTGGATTTTGGGTCATCACTCTGTCAAGGAAGACCTGAATGGACTCTACTCATGTCCAACTGATGCACATCAAAGACGGGAGGCTCGGCTGAGATCGCATGCAACCTTGTGGTCCAGGTCCTGTCATCTGTAGCCTATCATAAAATACAACTCATCGAGCTCGCTAATCTAATCCCCTGATCTTTGTTTCCTCCTCAAAATGCATTGATACAAGGTGCCGAAGAGCGAGAAGAGAGATCTTGGTTGCTTTATGGCGTGATGGGCGCAGAAGAACACAGTTCTCTTCAAGCCTTTATTGCTATAAAACAGGATTCATGCATCTTACCTGACAAAGTCCTCGAATAACAATCCAGGACATCGTCATGGGTGTACTTCGGTGGTAATATTCCCGATAGATATGATCACTAATACGGAGAGCATTGCGAACTTAAAACATGCATCAGAGTGGCAGAGAGTTATCAGGGCATCAGAGCTAAGTGGACTAAGTCCTTGCTTATACCAGTAGCGTGCATGAAGCCATATCTGTAGCCAGCAAATAATGCAGCATCTTTCTTGGAGCTAGTCTCATATCTCCATGACATACATCTTGTCCGAACAGTCACAACAAGCACCTTGCCTGCCGGAACCAAAATGCGAACCACACAAATCACCAAAGTACAAGACCAACACAAAAAGGCAAGTAAAAATCTCTCTGCAGTCATCTTTATCAGCTATGGCAGCCTAGCCCAGCCTGCATCACCACACCCCCTCATCCAAAACCTCACCCGCCATTGGTCAGCCATCGACCAACTGACCTAGATACAGTTACATCGTAGCCCGCGTCCTAACCAGTTTCTGCTGCAGATAAAAAGGTCGTTGGTCTGTAGGGCTGTTGGTACAGTGAAACAAAAGTGTATCAGCAGATGCTCATGATGGTTGCCTCTTTGTGGGACGGGACGGATGTTTCAAAAAGGGCGTCATGGCCCCCGATCTTGCTTTTTTCTTTTTTTTTTTGCACTTTGTGCTTGTGAATAACTTCACTTTTGCCTTTTAATCTTCAATATGGGCGTCCCCCACATAAATGCCCGCCAAGAGGTGCAGGTCATAACGCAGACCGTTTACCTCCCCACGACCACTTACACCACTCAAGTCACGCTAGGCGTGGCTTCGGCTCCGGCCACGGACCGTCCCGTCGTGACGTCTCAACACAGCGGCGATGGCCTGAACAGTGCACAAATCGGTGCAATAATCGGATGCATCGTTGGAGTATTCGTGCTCGCTTTTATTGTGATATGTTGCTGCCGAAGGCCGAAGCAGCCAAAGAAGCGGAGGAGTTATCGGAGCAGCTATGCGGACTCCTCCGATGGTTGGTCTGTGAGGATGCCGAATGAGAACTGGACGAGGCCTGTGCCTGTTCCTGTTGCTAGACCTGTTCCTGTTCAGTTCCCGTCGCCGGTTGTGCAGAGAGAGCAGATTCCGGGGGGGCCGAAGTTTCCGACTTATAGGGCAATTCCTATTCCTAACCCAAGAAGGGGAGAGAATCCACCAAGAACATACTGGCGATAGGTTACCGGTCTGTCAACAGAATAGCTGCGGGATGAATGAGACATGAGATATGTGACATGAAGGGCACGACGAATGAAGAGGGTCATGGTGGGAAATGAGACTTTGTTTCATTCGAGGCGTCAGATGAGAGGCATTTACGATGAGCAAGCGAGCGAGCATTTTCATTTATCATCACGACACTGAATAAAGCATAATGAATACCGCATAGTCAAACACATTCATATAATATATACACTAATTCATCATCATCATAATCTCATCATCTCTCATCCCATCCCTCCCCGCCAATACATGCCGTCGTGCTTAGACAACAACCTTTGTCTTATGATTACACTTATGCGCATTGCTGGCAAGAGTCTTCTTCTTCTGCCACTGTTCAAAGCGCGCGGCAACAGCTCTCTTGCTCTTGGGATTAGCGGAGGTCTTGTCTCGTGGAGGAACGCCCTTGAGGCTGAGAGCGAACTGTGCAGCAGCGCGGCCAGCAGTCTTGGTGTTGAGAGTCAGAGCTCCCCAGTGGATGTTGTTGATGGTGTCGCATTCCAAGTGGTAGCAAGGATCTGTCTCGGCATCGGCGCCGGTGAAGATTCCGGAGGAGGGGATGCCGAGTTCGACGAAGGCGGCGTAGTCAGAAGATTCACCGAACTCCCTGTGAAACTGTGAGTAATTTCTTGTGGATGATTGGTATTAGGACTTACTCCCACTCAACTGTCTTGCCCTTCTTGCGAAGCCAAGCAGCCAGAATGTCTCCTCCAACTCGGTCGGCGGGCTTGCTAGCCTGAACCCAGTACTTGGGCTTGGGAGAACCGATCATGTCGTAGTTGAAGTAGAAGCGGATTCTGTCAGCTTCTTCCTCGGTCAGCTGCTCGCCGTAGTAGTAAGACCCAGCGAGGCCGCTCCTGTATCACAGATCAGTCAACAGCAGCGAGACGTGAATTGTGCCACTCACTCTTCAGCACCCCACCAAGCAAAGCGGACCTTGTTCTTGTAACCAGTGTACTTGGTGAAAGACTTGGCAATCTCAAGAATACCAGCAGTTCCGCTGCCATCATCATTGATACCAGGACCAGCTTGGACACTGTCAAGATGAGCACCCATCATGACAACGTTGTTAGGGTCACCCTGCTTCGTCTCCGCGATGATGTTCCAAGTCTCACGGGTCTCGTAGAACGAGTCCACCAGCAAAGTGACCTCGAGCGTCTCGCCACCCTCAATGCGCGTTCTCCAAGCAGTGCCAACTTCGAGAGGGATCACACCAACAGGTACGATGAGCTCAAGGTTCTCAGCACTGAGAGTCGCGCTAGTGATACCTTCACCAGGCTGGTTGTTGACGAGGAGAACACCACGAGCACCGGCCTTCTTTGCGAGCTTGAGCTTATCTGAGATCGCACAAGAGCCGCGCTTCACGAGAGCAAGTTTGTCCTTGGCATCGACACCCTCCCATTGGTCTGCGAAGCATCCGGATCCGCGCTCATCGTCAATTGGCACGAGGACAAGAGGGGCAGTCACACCATCGGGTGTAGGTGTGCCGACGTTGTAGATGAGAGTGATGACATAGACATCCTCACCATCAGGTCCTCGGACCCAAATATCTCGTGTCTGCTCGAAGGTGTAGTTGAAGGCCTGGATGTAAGTGTTGAGATGCTTTCCGTATTGGCCCTTGAGCTGCTTGGAGATGTAGTCGACGGAAGCCTTGTAGCCGGGGAAGCCAAAGGCACGGTTGCCGCCGTTCTTCTTGGCAATGTTGTTCAGGTCTTCAAGGGTCTTGCGAAGTCTGCTTATGTTAGTGGTGTTTGTCAATTGAGTGAGGTTTGACGTACTTGGACTTTTTGATGTCACCTTCAACTTGGCTGGGAGTCAATTTCTTGGTGGCTGACACCTCAGAGAAGAGAAGAGCTCCGTAGAGCAAAGCATTGAGGAACTTCATGGTGAGAATTGCCAATTGAGTAACAATGCCTCTTGAAGACAAGAATGTAACCTGAAGATGCCCAAACAATGCGACAAAAGCTTCCCTTTTATACCAATACAGCTGTCATCCGTATAGCTACAGCTACACAACCTCAATGCAACGCAGTTCAACGAAGCTTACATCTACCCCAACCAGAAACTGATCCAGGCGGTTAAACCTATCGGTAGACGAGGTAAAAATGGCAGGTCGCAACATTACAAAGTCTTGGCATCGACTGGTGCTCACGACCCATGTCGTGGCGCCAACGATTAACAAGCATGGCAGAGATAAGATCTACAAGGAGGTGCGGGGTGAAAGCCAGGTCCGGGAGGGTAATGATAGGTTCGAGCAAGTGGCGGAGGAACTATTGTAAAAGGTTTGAGGACTTTTGAAGAGGGTAAATAGGTATGCTTACTTTAAGCTAGACTGGTTTGTGAAGAACTGGGATGAATGGCCGAGGATGATGGTGTCTTATCAATGAGATGGGTCAATTGGTAACGCAAGTTTATTAAGTGTCATGACATGAGCTGATGAGAACTGACAGCCAGTTTATGGTGTCATACATAGAAAGCTGATGTGCTTGTATTGGGATGAATGGAAGAGAATCTGATGAAAATGAATCCATGAAGCACGAGTTGCAAAGACAAGTAAACCTCCAGCAGTTAAATATCTAGCATATCTACCCAGATCCCTCGATAATTATAACAGCAAAAAACAGGTTCGACTCGGACTGCATTTAAGCTTAATGCGTAGCTTAACTTCACCCAAAACTTCATGATGCCGATGCTCCCGGGTAACCCGACGGCTTTCGGTTCTCCCAAAACCGAGCATGATCTCCTGACACCTTCACCGCCTACCCAATCCCGCCCTCTCAACCTTCTAGCCTGTGTTCTAGAACGGTTTTCAGAGGATACACTCGGCATTGGCGGGGCACATCTAAAGTTTCTGTCATATCAGCCCCGCCACCTTTGGCCATTAGCTAACAATGTTTGTGTCCCGTGGCGTGCTTAAGTCGTCGGTTCTCGTATGAGAAACTCTTTTTCCCTTTCTCTCTCTTTATTCTCATCTAATCTAAAATACATAATTATTCAAAATGGCTTCTCAGGTCCCTCACGTTCCGCCCCGCGCTGCTACTGTCCTCTCAGCGACAGAGCTTATCGGAAATACTCCTCTTGTCAAACTTAACAAGATTCCCCAGTCGCTGGGCATCGAGTGCGATGTCTACGTCAAGCCAGAGCTGTTCAGCGCTGGAGGTAGTGTTAAGGATAGAATTGCTCTGCGCATGATTGAAGAGGCCGAGAAGAGCGGAAGAATCAAGCCTGGTGACACTCTTATCGAGCCTACCAGTGGAAACACGTAAGATCACCGCATTCAAAGCCCTCGGATCTCAGCTGACAGTACCAGTGGTATCGGTCTTGCTCTGGTTGGAGCTATCAAGGGCTACAAGACTATCATCACCCTCCCCGAGAAGATGTCCGCCGAAAAGGTCTCCGTCCTCCGTGCCCTCGGCGCCACCATCATCCGTACTCCTACACAAGCTGCTTGGGATGCCCCCGAGTCTCATATCGGTGTTGCCCGCCGTCTCGAGAAGGAGCTTCCCAACGCCCATATTCTCGACCAGTACAGCAACGAGAACAACCCTCTCGCCCACGAGTTCGGCACTGCTGAGGAGATCTGGCAGCAGACTGACGGCAAGATCAACGCCATTGTCGCTGGTGCTGGCACTGGTGGTACCATCACTGGTCTTGCTCGCGGCCTTAAGAAGCATAACAAGGACATCAAGGTCATTGCTGCGGATCCCCACGGCAGTATCCTTGCTCTGCCTGAGCTTCTGAACGAGGAGCATGCCAACGAGTCTTACAAGGTGGAGGGTATCGGATATGATTTCATTCCTGATGTGCTTGATCAGCAGATTGTCGATAAGTGGTACAAGACCGATGACCGACAGTCTTTCCACCTTGCACGACGCCTTATCGCCGAGGAGGGTATCCTCGTGGGTGGCAGCTCTGGTTCTGCCATGGCTGCCATGCTCCTCGCTGTCAAGGAGTATAACTTCAAGAAGGGAGATGTCGTAGTCGTTATTCTCCCTGACAGCATCCGAAGCTACCTCTCCAAGTTCGCCGACGACGACTGGCTCGCTGCCAATGACCTCCTCCCCGTCAACGGTGCTGAATCCACTGTCAACGGCAACAGCCAAAAGAAGACCTCCGATCCTTACGAGGGCGCCACCATCGCTTCTCTGCGCCTCAAGCCCGTCACATCCGTCGGTGCTAACTCCTCCTGCTCCGAGGCCATCGAGACCATGCGCGATAAGGGCTTCGATCAACTCCCCGTCCTCTCCGCCAGCGGAAACAAGCTCGTTGGTCTCGTCACGCTTGGTAACCTCCTAAGCTACATCTCCCGCGGCCGCGCCACCGCCCAGAGCCCCGTGTCAGACGTCATGTTCGACTTTGCGCGCCTTGACGAGATCGTCACTGATCCTCGCGAATTCGCTTCCCCCATCAACCCCGGCAAGCGTAGACAATTCGTCGAGATCACAAAGGACACACCCCTTACCACACTCAGCAAGTTCTTTGAGTGGAACAGTGCAGCCGTCGTCACCGAGAAGACTGACGACTCCAAGTCTCTGTCCAAGCCTATTGCTATTGTTACAAAGGTTGATCTCCTGACATGGATGGTCAACAAGAAGTTGTAGAAGAAGAAAACCTCGCGAGAGAAGGGGGGAACGAGTACTCATGTTTTCAACGACATTCACGTCTGGCGTTCCAGGATACCTTAGAGAAAAAGATGGGATTTTTTTTTTTGATAGACTGAATTTTGGGCGGTAGACTCAACATCTACATGGCATTTGCGATGGAATCAGCTGCATAAATTAAAAATTGTGATTAATATAATTGTGTCATCCCGTTTCTTCTCCTTCTGTGATGTACTGATCGTCGATATTTATATCCGCTGAGCGATCCACCACCACCACTTGTCTGCACCAGGACCATCGCCGATGACGTTTCCAGGGAGGACATCGACATCGATTTCGAACTCCTGGAGCTGGCTGAAGGTGAACTTGGAGGAACCGTACTCGCCCAGCCAAGAATCCTGCTCCTCTGAACCAATGTCGTCAGAGCCGACGCCCGAGTCCAGCAGCCCCTTGCTTCGCGAAGCACGGATTCTCGTCAGCTCTGCTTCAAGGTTGGACTTAACAAGAGTCGATGGCAAAGCGGTGAAGAGGTCCATCTTGTTGGCGGCGATAAGAATAGGGATCGCAGCCTTAGCCTTGGCGGTGGTAGCACGCTTCTGCAGGAAGAGAAGCACGTCGTAGAGGTACGCAGCGGTGGGCGCCAGCACCTCGGGCTCTCCAATAGCGGCGGCATCCACCAAAAAGACAACGGCCTTCAGTTTTTCAGTGCGGTCCAGCTTTCCCATCGGCACGTTTCGCAGCTTTCCATGCCCAGGAGTATCGACGAGCAAGAACTTGGTATATGTACCATCGTGGGTATCGTGGTTACGGTACGAGTGCTTGTTTTCAGAGTCGGTAGAGGCGTTGAGCTCGACATCGTGCGACACCTGGGAAGTGTGCGTCTCGGTTCCAGAAGTGCCACGCTCAAAGAGTGTGAGAAGTGACGTCTTGCCAGCGTTTGCGGGACCGAGAAGGAGGACGCTGGGGGCAACGGTGTATGTCCTTGAAGAGGAGAGGATGAGGTGAAGGATTACAGGAGCACCGATGATGATGATTGCACCAATAATGATTGTGGCGAGCGAGGGTGTCATGATGGCCTCGACTGTTGCGATGAAGTTGGCCATGATGGGCGACGTGCGGCACCAATTGGCGCCTGGGTCGTCGCGGTAGCTGTCGATGGTAGAGCAGAGGGAGAAGAGTCCAGAGCTCTCTGTGAGTTCACCGCAGCCTCGTTGACGTCGAACCCGATCGTTGAATGACGCTATTCAGACAGTTGGCTGTTAGTATGGCAAAGCTGTGCGAAGCGATATCTGGCCAGCCCACTGGAAGCTCCTAGACCGGCGTCCCCACATCGGTCATCAGCCTCAGCCACAGCCACGAACGAAAGGAAATACGTTGTGTCCAATGAGCGAGGATGTCGACATCCCACTGAAACAGAAAGGGGATAAGGGGGAAATGGGACGTAATCAGCCACAAAAGGACCCTGTTAATTAAAGGCAATGACAGTGCCGGTTCCTTAGTACAGAGTCTAGGGGAGCCCCAAACTTGGATTGTCCCCGCGCGAGAAGAGCAAAGAAGTGAAGTCAATTGATCACTTTTAGGTACTCTAGAAGACGTTATGATATAGTGTCAAGGCTTGAGAAGCGCATTTAGAGTAGATCATAAACTTTACTCTTGTGCTCACTTTAAAAATAAGGATAAAAAGAACCAACCTCACTTCAGCCCTGAGCTTTTCTTGCGGGCGGCTTTCCCCATAACGTTAGGGGAGGGTCTGAGCTCAGCCTCTCGGCATCACGGCTTCAGTAATACGTAGGCCTACTCCACGCGCTGCCTTCCAAAATTCAGCCAAGACGCAGCCAAGCCCATTCATTCACCTTTTCCCCTTCCTCCATCCTTCAACTGCTTCTCTTTTCTTATCGCGTGTGTACAAGCTTGATAGATAATGTTTATGTACGAATAGCCGACTTTCTCAATCATCTTTCGTCTTTACCAAGTATCGCGTCCAAACCGAATTGTTCCTCCCCGCGCGACAAGCCAGTCAGCCAGCCATGGGGAGCATTAGTACCAGTTCCAGCTCTGGCCAAACCGCGCCCATCCAGATGACGGGTAAATCGAATGCCGCTACGCCAAAGCTGAATAACGAAGTCGAGATGGGCAGCCTACCGGGAGATGCGCAGGCCCAGGAGGAGGATATCATGCAGATCGCTAGGATAGGAGACGTACCAGCTATGGAGAAGCTTTTCGAGTCGGGAGAGTACGATGCGACCTACCATGACGATGAGGGTATTACGCCCTTACATGTGAGTTACAAACGATGCAACGATTGTTGGGACGATGGAGGACTTCGGCTGACATCGCGTACAGTGGGCTGCGATTAACAATCAATATGCGATGTGCAAATTCTTGATCGAACATGGCGCCGAAATCAACAAAAAGGGCGGAGAATCGGTAGCCACAGCTCTTCAATGGGCCGCCCAGCGATGCCATTACTACACCGTCAATCTGCTCCTTCAGCACGGCGCCGACCCTCTCATCACCGACGCTCAAGGTTACAACACGCTTCACATCTCGACATTTAATGGCAACGTCCTCCTGATTGTCCTCCTGCTTCACCAGGGAATCCCGGTCGACGTTATCGACACGTTCGGCCACACTGCGCTCATGTGGGCTGCGTACAAGGGCTTCCCCCAATGCGTTGATCTGTTTCTTCGCTGGGGCGCAAGCGTCCACGCGACAGACGAGCAGGGCTTCACCGCGCTGCACTGGGCGCTCGTCAAGGGAAGCCCGGGATGTATCCTCAAACTTATCGAGTACGGTGCCGATCGATTCGCAAAGACACAGACGGGTAAGACTCCTGCTGTGACGGCCAACGAGCTCAATACCGAGGGCGCCTGGCACAGAGCGCTTCGAGAATGCGGCTTCGACGAGGATGGCCATCCTGCGGTTCCACCCTGGCCTGGTGCTAGCTATTTCTTGAAGGACAAGAGAGCTTTTGTCACGAGGTTCTTGTTCATCTGGCCGTTTGTCCTGGTTTGGGCCATGCTTATGGCTGTTTCGAGTGCGCCTGTCTATATTGGCGTTCCTCTTGGATTCGCTGTGGTTTACGGCGTCCAATGGGTTGCTCAGCAAGTACTGGAATATGCGCCTCCCGATATGCGACACTTTCACAAGACTCCTTGGCTCACCGGTATCTTTGCGGCCACGCTGTTCCTGACAGCTGTGAATTGGTTGACGACGGTCCTCTTTGCCACAACACTCGGCGCGAGTGAGGGCCACGGCCATACTTTCCTCAACCTCTTCTTCGGCATATTCTTGGGCTTCACCGCGTATTTCTACGTCGCTAGCATGAGATACGATCCGGGTTTCGTGCCAAAAATGAACGGAATTGCGGAGCAGAAAGCTGTCATCGACGGACTCTTGTCGCAGTGGAAATACGACGAGACCAACTTTTGTGTTACTTGCATGATTCAGACTCCTCTTCGAAGCAAGCACTGCCGCCGATGTCAACGATGTGTTGCCAAGCATGATCACCACTGCCCTTGGGTTTACAACTGTGTCGGCATCAACAACCACCGACACTTCTTCTTCTACCTCATCTCGCTGACTTTTGGTATCATCTCATACGACTTTTTACTGTACTACTGTAAGTTCAAGATCACCTACTCTGACATTATGCCCATGCTGACAATATTGTAGACTTTGAAACCATCAGCAGCAACGCTTCGGACAGCTGCAACGTTCTTAGCCCGAACCTTTGCAAGTTCATCAATGCTGATTCATACACTGCGATCTTGGCCGTTTGGATCACACTGCAACTCCTCTGGGTCACCATGCTTTTGTTTACCCAGTTCATCCAGGTAGCTCGAGCTATGACTACGTATGAGAACATGTTTGGTGTTAGGGACGGAACTGCTATCACCGCTCTCACATCTACTGGCGCGCCTCTCGACCCCAACCACCCGTCTCTATCCGCAACAGCAACCCCTGGCGGTCACCACCACAAGCACAAGGGCGGCATGCTCAAGTCTTTGAGTCGTACCCTTGGTGTCGACCCCTTTATCGAGACCATTACCGGCAGAGGTGCCGTTTCTACCAAGAACAAGCGCAAGAAGAAGAACCCCTACAGCCGAGGCTGCATTGCCAACTGCAAGGACTTTTGGTGTGATCCTGCGCCCGTTTTCGGCCAAAGAGAGAACGGAGCTGCTGTACTTGGTGGCGAGAGAGTTGACTACACAGCCATGTACGAGAGTCCTGGTCTGATGCAGTTGACGGGTCGTAGAGAGCGTGGTGGCTATGAGGCCGTTGGAACGGAGGAGGTTTAGACGATGACGAGCTTTGCTTTTGGGGACTGGGGAGTCGTTAATCGGGACACGGTTATACGACCGGCGCCAACTACATAGAGATTGGTGCTAAATGACGGGTGAATGATGCATTACGACTATATGTGTGTACTTGGGAGAGTATTCTGGTAGACCAGGGGCTTCAAGAAAAGAATAGAGGCGTCTTCATTATGACCATGCTTCTCTTTTTCCTGTACTCTAGTGGAAAGTGCTGAGTTGGATACGGGATATAATGACGAGAACTGTATACTAGCAGTGGTGTAATGTTAACCTTGGCGGTTAGGGCGTTTAGATGAAGAGATTTTATTTCAGAAGTTTGGGTTTCAGAGCTGTCAGAAGTTCCTGTAAGGCGTGCAGGATCTAGACGGTCATGAACTATTGCCAACTAGGACCATGGCTCCTGTCAGATCGTTACTGAAGAAGGTTACGAAGCGTTTGTGTCATCAAAGAAGCTAAACTAGTCTCCTGCTCGTGCAATATATATCGCGGAAAAACCGTCTTCAAGAGCAGCGAACACGTTATCAGTGGCGAGCTTGAAACATGATATATCAACAACGCTCGCAAAGTCCCCAATCGCAACTCAGGCCCAAGGAAATCCTCGCTCCAAACCCAATCAAGACGTCGAAGACCCGTCGATCTTGCGGGCCTCCGATCTCCAAGATCGCAGTATCAGGATGGGACTCGGTCAGAGAAGGGAATGTAGGTGATATGTGATATTCACGGGAACAGTAGCAAGGGTTTCCTGGGAAAGACATTCTTGCGAAACAGGGGTATTGCGGAAATGTGACAGGTAGCTAGTTAGTGTTCTTTTATGAGGGGAGGTGGTCAGCATTTTGTAAAGCAGGGAATTCGGCAGTTGAGCTGTGATCTTGCATCGCTGCACGATCTGGTTTCGTGTTGATTAGGGAGGGTTGGGATATATAAGATCGGGTTAAGTTCTCGGTGACAAAAGGACCATAATAGCGAATACCTGCTATTATTGAGAGTGAGTGGGATTTACAAGGCCATTCCCACTTTCTCAACGGTTGCAGGGGTAGTAGACGGGCCGCTGTTTCATCAACGCACATCCTGCCCAGAGCACCAGTTGAAGCGGACCTCTTCAGTAAACCAGACTCAGAATCTTGAATGAGAAGAAGTTTGGAACAGAGTAATATTTATTCCTTCTCTTGAGTCAGAATTTTTATTTTTAAGACATTTGCATGAATAAGCAGGTCAGCCACCGCTGGTACCTGCATTACAACAAACCTAGCCGAGTTGTACACTATAGCTGTGTTTGCTTTTCTCATAAGCCATGGCCTGATTCCTCATTCAGCCTTTTGCCGGCTTGCGTACCCGTTTGGAAATGAGAGAAAACTGTGACATATCCGGGCGGGACCGCGCTTGAATACTCACATTGTCATAATCATCTTCGGGGTCATTATGGCTCTAACAATGACTATTGATACCGGACCGGTTGTAGGTGTGATAAGTCACTTTGCCAAGGACCATGAAGAACGATGGGTCTCGAGTCTGTCTCGACAGAAGCAACGCCATGCTGAAGAATAGAGCTGTAACATTGACGAAAATACATGTGCCTCAGTCTAATAATCTACGTATGGCTACGAGGAAGACTCGTGGGTAAGCTGCATCTCGTTCCTGAATCTTCCCTGGTCTGGGTGAGTGGAGATAACTCGGAGACAACTCTAGACCTGCATACGGATACGCAAAGCCTCAATGACTCGCATGCCCTCTCTAATAAATCCGATGTCTACTTCAAACAAGAAACAAGCACGGTGTCTCAAGCGATCAAACCAAGCTACCAAGACCCATTCAACGACGAGTGTGTCAATGCTTAGCCTTCAGAGCAGGGGTTTCGTAGAGAATTTGCGAAAAAGCAATATCGCCAACTGTCACTTTTTCCCAAATTGCGGATCCTATCTGTGGCCTGACGAAGTGTCAACTGATGATTAGAATTTCTTGCGAAGACGACTCCTCCGCAGACTAGAGATCGTTGGCAGAGAGTCTAGAAGAGCAAGCCACCCGGAGGCTTTTCGTCTTGTCTTTTTAAAGCGTCCCGATCGGTCCCGGAATTCGATGTTGGTTGTTAGTTACCGTAGAGGCACGGACGTTAAAGATTGCCACGACTTTGGCGATGTCTCATTGTATCTTCAGCAATCTGTATCATTGTACCTGTGCTCGGATGTTCTCTCGTTATCTGCGACTCCACGGGGCTCATCACGACGAGATCATTGGTAAAGCACTAAAGAGGAAACATGAGCGAAAACATGAAAACATATCAATCAGTGATAAGATCAGCAGAGCTCACCTTGAGGAGAAAAAGAAACTGCATTGTCGGCAGGTATGCATTAGTATCCTCCGAGTATAGCAAGCGTCTCGGTTGAAAGTAGCCTACATCCTCCACAACGACTACTTCCAACGGTATATGGGGACGGTGGGTACAATGCGTCATGAAATAACCCTTGCTACACTTAAGCCCCTGGTTAACACACCGGTACTCACGTGAGATACACCAAGAATAGACGTCGACGATTATGCTGTGCAACTGTGATTGCAGGCCTCAATGTTCAAAGAACTATAGAGCAAGGTACATCCATATGCAGCTTTCTTTCACCGGTGAGACAACAAACGCCTCAACAAACGGCTCTCTGAAAATGAGACCACCAATATTCAATAAAATTCTTGATAGCGTTTCCTTCATCACCACAGGCAATACTCAACGGCGAGAGAGAGACAAGGGTCCTCCACGAGAACGCCTCTTTTTCCCCATGAGCGGGTCTGGAGGGGGACTCCGGGTTCCTGAGAGCCAGGGCAATATCAGACGCGCTAGAATGAGAACCGCATGAAGAGCGAGAATCAGCAAAAGGAAAAAAAAAAAAGAGGCGTCTCGAAAAAAGTTTGCCCTTATTTTTCTTTTTCCTCTTGCTCCGTTATGCGGCTTTGTTAGTAGAGTTGAGTCGTCACTTTCAGTCGAACGATTTCAACTTGGGATCCCCCGGCTTGTGTGCTAGAAGAATACAAAATTTGCGAGAATACCATAGATCACTTGGGAGGATATTAGACTTCCTGTTGTCTTGCAGCAGCAGTGGAGCAACCTTGGCATCCTGTCTTTCTACATCCCAGCACCTTGTTCAAAGATATAAGTTCCTCTGCATGTCCCATCACTATGAAGAAGGGCTGTATTCTGCACAGTCATCTCCTCATCTAGTGACTGCTCAGTTTCAACATAAGCTTCTTTTTTATTCTTCTAATATCTTTGAGTCAAGGTACAATGGCGCCTCTTGCTCATGACCCTTCGGGTTTTCTCATGGAGCCGCCCGAGGGACAGACGAGAAGTCTTGTTAATCCCCCGAGCAGTGGCAGCGGAGTTATTCCTTGTGGTGTTACGACGACGGCCATTGCTGCGATTGTTGTTATCCTGAGGGCTTTCACGAGGAGATACGTGGTTAAGAGTGTGTTGGGTGCCGATGACTGTATGTCTTGTTCAACATTCACTCTTGGAAGCAGAATTAACTGAGTGGTTAGACTTGTGCATAGCTAGTCTCTGTTTCTCTTTCATCTTTCTCGGCATCTCTTTGACACGTAAGTACAATTCTTTTCCATAACTTTATCATCTCTAACAGCGGCAGTTCTCAATCTTGGTGCTGGAAACCACATGTGGGATATCCCAGTGGCTGAATACATTCCCAAGTTCTGGCAGACGAGCATCGGAGCTACGCTCACATACGCCGTCTCTATCAGTCTCGCCAAACTATCTGTCCTTACCTTCTATCTTCGAATCTCTCCCGATAGATTCGTCCGCCGAGCGGTTCATGTACTGAGGGCTCTTGTCTGCTCGTACACTTTCGTCTACATCTGCCTCGTCATCTTCCGGTGCCGGCCTGTGTCTTCAGGATGGGACCTTACGGCCGAAGGAAAGTGTATCAGCATGGAAGTTCTGGTCGTCTTTCTCGTCATCTGCAGTGTTGTCATTGATACATTCGTGCTTCTCCTTCCGATCCGCATCGTCCAGCCTCTTCAGATTCCCACTCGTCAAAAGATCTCACTTGCTGTTCTCTTCGCAACTGGGGGCGTCATCATTGTTGTCACAATCAGGAGGGCCACCATCACTATTCCCATCTTGGACACACCCGACTACACCTGGGCTCTTCCACGACAAATTATCCTGAGTTTCATCGAAGTCAACACCAGTCTGGTTTGTGTCTCCGTCCCCGCCCTTAAGCCATTCTGCGTTCGATATATCCCCTTCCTCATCCACCCTCGTCTTCACTCGCAGGAGAAGAACTCGAAAAAGTCCAACTCGCACAATCACGAGAAACGAAAGAGCCACACCTTCGACAACGATTCATATGAGATGCCTGATAGACGAGACTTCGGTGGCGAGAATCCTCAAGAAGACGAGGCACGTCTTTGTCCCATGGTACCAGAGAGCAATGCCGCTGCCGAGTCAGACGGTGCAATGGATACCGAGAGCGTTGACAGCTCGGCTGATCAAGTATCTCCAGTAGCCGCCAAGCCGAAACCTGCTCTGGCCAGTTTCTCTACAAAGCGCAGCCAGAGCATCAATGGTATTCAAGTCACCAGGGAAACAGTCATTACCTACGGACCCAAAGAGTAATAGAAGGTTGCTGTCCTAGCCAAGTGAAGGATTTCCTATCTTATAAGCGCCGCGCCGCTCAATAGAGCATGTTAACACTCCAAGAATGGTATGGTGTCGGCTGAGTCCGATCAGAGAGACGTTCATGGAGGTAATAAGCACTTTTCACCAGTGTCAAGAACAGGAGGCGCCGGCTGGTTCGAGCCTGATGGAAAGCAGGCTGTTGGCTCTGGCTAAGTATGCGGATACCGATGTGGTACACGAGCATAGAAACTAGACCTCAACGGAAGAATCATTTAGAAGAACTTAGGATCAGCCAAAGATAGCGTGTTACAATTCAACTTTCCAACAATAAAGACACGTGCCCAATAATGTCCAATTGTTTGCGTGTCATTAAGGCTGTTGGTTGTGCTGTGAGCTAGCATACCATCTTCTTCTCACACACCAGGGTGCTTGAGACTTGCTAACTGCCATAGCTCCCTTGTTAAGTTGATGGCAGCTGGGTTAGCCTTGATTGCCATGGTAATAACTTTGCCCAGGATCAACAGCCTCGGCATGTCTGAGACAGCAGCAACAGCTTGCTTAGGCAACCGAAGTGTTACGGAAGACTCGGATCACGGCCAGTTCCAACAGATTTCATGTGAAATGCATGTGAGCTTGTAGAGACTTGGAGTCCCAAGTTAACTCTCTTTGAGAAATGTGACAAACAGCTGCTTGCTCCCGGACGAGTTACACATCACGGTATGGTACAAAGGATTATAGATTTTGTGTGGAAGAAAGTGCTTTCATTACTTTTCAGTAACCCTTGAGTTATACGATTATTCGCAAAAATAATCTAAACAAGAACGCCCGTTCATCATTGACCCAAACCCATTACAATAGCCCAATACGCCGTCATTAGTCGTTCCAAAATCCAAATTTGTATCTAAACCTGCACGTAAATTCAAACTAAAACTTGGGAATTCTCTTCTTCGTCTTTGATGGCGTGCCGTTGAGCAGAAAGTAAACAGGCAGAAACAATAAGGATCCCATCACACACAGCCAAGTGCTGTAGAGCTGCCAAATAGTCCACAAGAAGGGACCAAGACCAGGACACAAAAACTGAATACAGTCATTGACCGGGTAAAGATCTTCTTGGCTGGCGATGTAATATCGGGGATTTTGTCGACGCGGCTTGCTATCTTCTGAGCCTTCATCTTCCGACGACGACTCTGGTGAGAGCTGTGTAAGCTGTAGAACAGACACAAGCTTCACGGGTGCTTTGTAGAGAGGGATGAACCAGAGCGCGAATGTCTGACGGATGGAGACATACAGAAGACCGCTCTTCTGATCAAATGCTGAGAAATGTTAGCAATTGCAATCAGCCACGGGACGATGAGTAACTGACCTGCTGAATCGACCTTGAGGTCAATGTGTGGACTTAGAGTACGATACCATCGATAGATGGCCAGTATCAACTGAATTGACTCGAGACCCCCAGCCAAAGGGATTTGTCCTTTCGATATAGAAGGAACATGGCAGTATGGGTGAGAGAACGAGGCATTGGGGAGAAAGTATTCTCTCAGAGTCGATTCTTGGACATCTGGGCTACCCTGAGTGAGCGACTTGATAACGCCGCCAATTTCCTTGACTGTACTTTGTGAGTATTCTGCAACACCTATCTCTCGAAGGGCTAGCTTACCTGGATGCTCCATTTTTGTAATATCGTTCAATTGACCAAATTCAGGAACGTGAGTAGTTTGTAGAGTGGATGATAATGTGGATGAGCTTCAAGTTAATTGCGCTAAGGTGTCTGTCTGCCTTTATGAGAGAAATGGAACTGAACTGAATTGACTGATATAGACAGGGTCTGGAGTAAACAAAACAGCGGGAAGAGGTTGGAATGAAGTGATTTATTCTTGTTTCAGCCATTGTCTGTGGGTTCACTATCACATCACTACTAGACTGGTCCGCCCTGAACTGACCTTGAAATCATTGACTCGTCATTGTTCAAGGTATCTAAATTAGCATGTGAAATGTTGACGTCATGCTTCGCTTTCACATGAAAGACACCTCGAGATATTTATGAGAATACGAACCTCAACCTCAACCTCAACCTCAAATGTCAATTGTAACTATATTCATCAATTACAATGGCTTCTGACACTGGCCTCGTCAATCCCCTCTTCCACCCTTTTCTCTTCCTCTTCCAGATCTTCCAATGGCTCACGGATAAACTCCTCTCGCCCAAGCCACCAAGTGAAAACGCGAGGATTGGGCGTAATAGACCTAAGATTGCGGTCATTGGGGCGGGAATCACGGGCGTTACGAGTGCAGCTCACTGTATTGGCCATGGCTTTGATGTTGTGATTTTCGAAGCTGGATCAAAGGATAATGTTGGTGGTATTTGGAGTGTAAGTTTCACTGTGCTGTGATGTTCTATACTCATTTCAATACTAATAAAATCCAGAGAGTCAATGAGACGTCTGGGCTTCAGATTCATTCGTTGATGTATCGATTCCATCCTTCTGTTCAGTGGAATCGTGGGTATCCCGACCGTCAGCAGATTCTCAGTCAGGTCCGACAGCTCTGGGAACGCTATGGCCTCAAAGAAAGGACGCGCTTCAATACAAAAATCGATCGCGTTTACCAAGATGACCAAGGCCGATGGATTGTCAATAACCCTTCACTCGGACGCTTTGGCGGTGTCATTGCTGCGGTAGGAACTTGTGGCGCGCCAAAGATGCCAAAGATCCCTGGCATGGACGCTTTCAAAGGTCCTATTTACCACTCTAGCGAACTCACTGGGTATGTCACTCGGCCTCCCAACTCACTATCCAGCCTGCTGACTTGTTATTAGAAAAGATGTGAAGGGTAAGAAGATGGTCATCATTGGTGGTGGTGCCTCTGCTGTTGAAGCCCTCGAGTTTGCCTTTACAGAAGATGCTGCCAAAGCGACTATTCTATCCCGCTCAGACAAGTGGATCATTCCTCGCAACATGATCGTCGATACGCTCCTGAGCTTCAACATCTTTGGCCAGGAGACAGTTCTATCGTTTATCCCAGAGTTCTTGCTGCGCAAGTTCTTCTACAGGGATCTTGAGGACATTGCGCCCGACAAGAGCCATGGTCTATTCATGGAGACGCCTATGGTTAACTCTGATGTCATGGATAAGCTGCGCGAAGGCAAAGCTGAATGGGTTCGTTGTGATATCGATGAGTTCGTCGAGAGCGGCATTCAAGTTAATCGGCGTGCCAAGGGTGTACCGCAAGGTGGTCCTGGTCACGAGGAAGTCATCGATGCTGATATTGTTGTTATGGCTACTGGTTTCAAGAGGCCTTCTCTATCTTTCCTCCCTAATGATTGCTTCGAGGAACCCTACCCGCCGCCAAACTGGTATCTCCAGACCTTCCCACCCACTCACCCTTCAGTCTCAGCCATCAACTGCACATACGTCAACGCCATCGGCACCGTCGGAAACTGGCACATTGGTATCTACACTCGAATCCTTCTCATGTTTCTCATGGACCCGTTCTCTCGACCCAGTCCCTTCTGGATGCAGCGCTGGATCGATATGACCAAGACACTTAAGCTTACGAGTCCTACCGGCGCCTTTGACTTCTTTACTTACCTGGAGCTGATCTGGTGGTTCTTCTTCTGCGTGGTCATTAACCCTTTCCGATGGAAGTGGGCTATCTTTGTGTTCTTTGGTGTTGGGTTTGGGCTCCCGAAGCTGGTGGTGAGTCAGGAGGAGATGCTCACAAATGGAAATGGATACCATGCTACAGATGAGGGTAGAAGCTTTTAGGAGAACTTTCATGATTCAATTCATCGAGATTCATGATTATCGAAGAACAAGACAGGAGGTTTGCGAAGGTACGAAAAGAGGTTCATCACTTGCAAGAAGGTGAGGAAAGGAATTGGCATTGAAGTTTAGGCTTCTTTTATGATAATGAGATACTGAATACAACATCAAGAGCAAATATCATTATTCATCCGCGTGTAGTTATGTCACCACAAAACGGCCTTACTCGAAGCAGGCAATGTTCAACACAGTCCGAGTTCCGCGCAAGAAGTGTACGAGACCCCAGTTATGCATGGAAATCTCCTGTACGTAATGAAGGGTCAGGTTCAACAGCTACCTCGTTGAGATGAGCTGTTCTGCATAGCGGGTCATGCAAGCAAAAGAGCCCAACGTGGGGGAATATGATTGAGTTGGCAGATCATCTGGAGAAAACTTGGGGAAGTGAAGCATGCGAAATGAAATGTGATCTTACTACGTACCGCGGCTACGGAACGCGGCTCTGAGACGAGCATGCAAACGGTTTGCTGAGCTGAAGCGTAATGCTCAATGAGATGTCAGTTGAAAGCTCTATTTCGGACGATAATGCTCTTGAACTGCCATGGTTAGTGCCGTGTGTACCCGTGTTCCAACGCATTGTAGCTCAACATCACAGTTACAAGTCGCGATGCTTGATGCAACAATCACCATACAAAGTTTATACTTCTCAATCTCCTCCGCATCCGCCGGCACCTCTCTTCTCCCTTGGCTCGGCTTCGCATCTCTTCTGTATCAAAATTCAAGGGGGCGACAGCCCATCTGGTTCAATCTTCTGACTCGGCGCCTCCGCTTGAATCCAGGTTGATTAGGTAAAATGGACCGACTTTTGAGTAACAGAATCCACAAAAGACGATCAGCTTTTTTCTCTCCTTCAGGGACCTCTACAAGCTTCCCCAGCGAAACGAGTATTTGCTTTTCGTAAGAATGACGAGAGCAGTTAATTATTATTCTGCAATTGTCATCTTTTTGTGGGCAACTCAAGTCGAATTGGTAGGAAATGACCAGAAAAGTCTTATAAAAACCTGAGGTTGTTGAGCTATCGACGTTAGTTGATTCGGCTATTATTTGAGCCCCATTACTCTAACCAATTACAAGTGCTTGAAAGAAGGTTTACTTGCTAATCTTTCTAGAAACACCACGGAATGATCCACTTGTACCCCATCATGGATCGTGGAATGACCCGGTCCTGGCTTTCCGTATGACATACCATACCATACCATGCCATGCCAGAGACTGACAAACTTTTTCCTAATTCTCGCCTCTCCTCACATGGATCCAGATGGTCAATATCAGTCTCCACGTCCCGTCCGACGTCGGGCTAAAGGGGAGTCATATACTGTGGCCCTACAAAGACAGCCGAGCCCCTTTCACTCACACCTTTCACATCCTCTCAAACTCATCCTCTCTGAACCTTCAACGAGTTCGCCACGTAAACAGTCTGAGTGACAATGGGAGACTAAGCTATACCCATCAAAAACAATGACCTCCTCCATCACCCCCGCGGCCTCCACCGCCAGCAAAAACACGGACAAGCCCCAAGGCCCTCAAGACAACAACATCCTCTCCTCCCCCATCGCCCAAGATGACGATTCCACCAGCGAGAAAATGGTCGGCGAAGTGACCGAGTTCGAGAAGCGCAAGATCCTCGACGGAAAGGCAAAGTTCAGCCGTCTCGGCTGGAAGCGCCTCACCATCGTTCTCATCGTCCAGGCCATCGCGCTCGGCTCCCTCTCTATCCCTGGTGCTTTTGCAACGCTGGGTATGGTCGCGGGCGTCATCTGCTCAATTGGCATTGGCCTCATTGCGATTTACACGTCGTATATTGTTGGGCAGGTCAAGGTTAGGTATCCGCATGTTGAGCACTATCCTGCCGCGGGAGGACTCATGTTTGGACGCTGGGGTGCTGAAGCTTTTGGTATCATGGTTACGCTTCAGTTGTTGCTCCTCACGGCGTCGCATTGTTTGACGGGGACTATCGCCTTTGCGACTTTGACTGAGAGTAATATCTGCAGTCTTGTCTGGGGCGTTATCTCTGCTGTTCTGCTGCTTCTTCTTGCGGTGCCTCCTAGTTTTGCAGAGGTGGCTATTCTGGGCTATATCGATTTCGCGTCGATCATTGCAGCTATTGGAGTCACCATTATAGCGACTGGTATTCGAGCTTCCGATGCACCTGAACCGGCCAATTGGTCTGCCTGGCCCGAGCCTGATGTCACCTTTGCTCAGGCCTTTATTGCGCTCTGCAACATCTTCTTCGCATACAGCTTCTCCATCTCGCAGTTCAGCTTCATGGATGAAATGCATACGCCTACCCACTATATGAAAGCTATTTGGACACTCGGTGGTATTGAAATCGTCATCTATACCCTCACCGGCGCTCTCATCTACTCCTTCGTTGGTGTCGATGTCAAATCTCCAGCTCTGTTGTCTGCAGGCCATACTGTTGCCAAGGTTGCCTTTGGCGTCGCCTTACCGGTTATTTTCATCAGCGGCTCGATCAACACGACTGTCGCCGTGCGCTACATCCACGGTCGCATCTATGAGAATTCGATCGCCAAGTATATCAACACCCCTAAGGGCTGGATCTCTTGGCTTCTTTTCATCAGCATCTTCACCTGGATTGGTTTTGTCGTCGCCGAGGCTATTCCCTTCTTCAGCGACTTGATTGCCATCACATCCAGTTTGCTGAACTCGGGTTTCACCTTGTACTGGCCTGCAGTGATGTGGTTCATGCTTCTGAGGGAAGGGAAGTGGTACAGCAAGAAGAACATTCTTTCAAGCGTTGTCAATGCCATCATCTTCATCATGGGCCTTGTCTTCTTGGTTGCCGGAACCTACTCAGCTGTTGTCGATATTGTGAGTCAATGCACCAAAACGTCTTATGTAACATGGACTAACTCTCGGTAGATCGATCAGTATGATCACGGAACTGTCAAGAACGCTTTCACCTGTGCTCCTCTTGGCTAAGAGGTCACAAATATGGTGAGTGGTCAGACATAGACGGTGACGGGGTCGAGTCCAGTCACCGAACTTTGGGATACCACATGTCACACATATCTCCATATCCCACATAATACAACACCAAAACACCATCGTAGGGGCCATGCGTAAACGTAGGCGTGACATGTACTTCGTATACAAGCATTAAATCTCTCGGCATGCTTGCTTGAAACATTTCATTGCTCTATGTGGTATGTGGTATGCGAAGCGCGTACGATGTTGCATGCGCCCATGGCCATGGACTCGTCCCTGATCATGACTGGTGCACTGCTTCGTGTCGCATGAACGTTGTGGTAGTATGGAACAAAGTAGCTCGTGGCGCAGAGACCACCGATCATGGTTCACAGATGGTGGTGATGATTCGGTTTTGGTGTATGCTCCTCTGTATCTTGGCAGTCTATCATTCTCATGAACCGATACTTCTATTCTTTTCACAGCTTGGCCTGCTCAGCTCTCGTTAACTTCCTTAAAGGAGGACCGCCTCGACTACCATCACCCTGCTTTACCATATCCTGTCCAGTTGGCGCTCGTAGCCTCCACTTATGCCTAAGTTCCTTAGGAGCCTTGTTCTCAAAGCAATCAACAACATACCTTCCAAGAACAGGAAGAAACTTGAAGGCGCTACATCACCATCAGTGCAAGGTCACGTTGGATGTCATGGGGTAACTCACTGTCCAGCACCACCCGTAGCAAGGAAAAGACCCTCGCGAACAGGATGATGGTCCACGATAAAATCTCCCTCCGGCGTATCAGAGTACCAGCAAAGGCGTGTCCTCAACCACTCCCGGTCCGCAACTTCAGGTACAAGATCTTGAAGGCCTTCCCGAAGAGCTTGTAGGGCATCTGCAGGTAAATAATTGGCAGTAGCGTTGTTTCCGTCTCGTTTGGGAGATGATACCATTCGAGTTTGTCCAAGAGGATCTTTGACTTCGACTTCGGTAGCCCATCCGTAGCCGTGGCGAGCAATCTTGAGAATATGTGTCTTTGGCGTGGGAGGGAAGACAAAGACTCCCGTGCTGAGATTGATGATGACGGGCATGTCTTTGAGTCTCGTTGCTTCATCGGGGGTGAGGCGGATGAAGCCAACTGGCTGTCCGGAGCCAGATGAGGCGTGACTGATGGGTAGGAGCCTGTTTGACCACGCTCCAGTGGCTATGATGACTTGTGCGGCAGGGATGGGGTCACCTTCGGCGACATTGACACCGGTGACTTTCTTGTCGCTGTAACGTAGGGACAATACTCTTCCTCTTGCGCCTGTGATAAACGACACACCAGCAAGAGAGCACTCTGTAGCTAGCTGCTGTATACTAGACTCTGCATCCGCCCAGCCACCAGTCTTGTTGAAGTAGGCCTTCTTGCCATCAAGCTGAGATTGAACGGCAGGAAATTGCTTTCGGATATCATGTGCATTCTCATACTCCTCCAGTGTTCCACCAAGAGTCTTGTTTGATTCCTTGCTTTGTTCAACAAAGGAGTTTCCAGAAGCATCGGTGAGCATCACAAAGCCCGACTGGTGGTAGTGCTGTGAATATTGGCCAGTCCAACCATTCATGGCTTCAGTGGCCATCTTGCCGTAGAAAGGATCAGCATATTCCACGCGAATCACACGAGAAATATCAACACTACTTCCATCTATCACAGGTGGTAGGTACCGATCGAGCACTGTAACTTGTTGATAACCTCTCTTCTTGAGTTCAAGGGCAGTTGAAAGGCCAAAGACACCAGCGCCAACGATAACGATGGGCTCATTCTTGGATGCAGGCGTCCTAGAAGTCATGTTGAGGTTGAGATAAGAGAGACCAGCGATAAGAACAAGTAATGATCTGAAGAATGGAAAGAAAGAAACAATCAGCTAGTCTTATAGTTAGAAGACAAGCGACTTGTATAAGTCGACATCTTGGACGGAAGATTAGCCTAAAACTCCGTGTCCAGAGGGCATTGACCAATCGTGTTTCGCCGTCTTCTCACCAACGGGCACGGAAAACTACCACGACAATTCTCCGGCCTACGATTCACTAATAACGCTATCACTAGATCAACTTCCCAAATCATGAGATACGCCCAAGGGGAAAGCTCTGGAATTCGGTATCTTTTTAATATCTAAAAACAAAGATTACGGCGTAATCTGTTTGCTTCTCCAATTGAGTCACGTGGACGTTTCCCCAAGGTTGAAGGTGGGCACGGAGAATCCGTGTCTCGTCCTGTCATCCCAACTACATATTGTATATACTTCCTCTGAATGCTTGTCCACCAGCCCCACAGTCGACTTCACAATGACAGGAAATCCCGAAGCCTCCGTCCGGCGTGCGTGTGAGAGCTGTCGGTGAGTCGTATGATGTACTTACAAGGGTATCTTCTAATCCGGAAACAGACGGAAGAAGACGAGGTGCACTGGGGAACGACCTGTGTGCTCTTTTTGTGAGAGGTTGAATCAGCCTTGTGAATATTTACCCCGGAATCGAGAGACTGTAAAGCGAAGAAGGAAGACTTCTAGAGCGTGAGTCGTTACTTTGACTGAATGACTTGTCTCATGAGTGACCAGACAACCGGGATCGAGGGATCGTGTTTCGAGTGTTGAGAACCGAGGTGATGAGATATATGATCTTATTCAGTGAGGAAGGCCGAGTTTTTACTGTTGCTGCAACGGCTAACAGGTGTAAAGTCATCCTCAAGCTGCCTCGTCGAGCAATGGCTCAGCTTTGACTCCAGACTCCTTACCGAGGCACACAAACAGATCGGGATCATTCGTCGAAAGTGCTTCAAGACGGATGAACAGAGTGAGCATTGGCGATGAAGCCTCGTTATCTCTGTAAGCGCTTTGTGCCGTATAATCTGCACATAAACTCACATGCACTAGGCTCCCTTCAGCAACAGAGGCAAGACCATCGCCAGATTCACTTGACCATGCAGTAGAAGAATACCGAAGACGGTTATACTTCCAACCACTGCCCCTCTTCAATCCAGAAGGTCTAAGAGATCGGATCGAGAGATTTCCCATGTTTCTTCAATGGATCTTCCTCGCACTTGCTCTGTCAAACCTACCTTATGACTCGAGCAGTGCCAAGGAAGCTGACTTGATTCACTCTCATGCGAGGTCTGCGCGTGATATGGTACTTGAACTTGCCATGCGGGGAACAGCCCAGTTAGAAATCTCACAGGCCCTATGTCTCCTTGCTCTAGGCGATATTCTCGGTACCTACCTAACCCACTCTCCATTGTCGCAGGACTAACTCAGCTGTAGAAGGAAGACCAGCCTTGGCTTTAATGACAATAGGAGCAGCCAGCAGACTCGAACTCGTCCGCGGAGCATGCTATTCAGAGTCTCCTCACAGCCCGCAAGGCGACGCCAGCTTGAGGTGTTACTGGAGTGTCTTCATCCTTGAAAAAGGCTTCGCGCCGCGCTTCACTCTTCTCTCCCAAACACATACCAAACCAGACTATCCTCGCAGCGCAAGAGAGCCCTCACCACCGGCATATCTAGGCGATGAAGAATACGCGCCAGATCTAGAAAGTATCCGCGACGACTTGAGGACAGATCCCGGGATAACGTCACATGCTGTGCGTGCTGTGTCATTCTGCGGCGATGTTATCTCATATCTTCATGCGCTACATATCGGAAAGGCTGACAATCCTGCTGATACGAATTCCAACTTTTACCAACTGACGAATACACTGTATGATCTCGAGTCTAGACTCGGCCATATACACTTCGTTCGCAACGTGGGCTTTTCAGAGCGAACATCAGAGGAATTCGAAAGGCATCGCGAGTACTGGGCGCCATGGCTTCTCTTCCAAATTACAGCCCACGCGACACAGGGACTACTAAACCATCCATTCATCCATCTCGTCACGCTCCGAAGAGCGAATCGACCTTCTCAGCCGAGACTATTCCTCCAACAAACTGTCGATCAAGCCATGTTTCACTCAGCCTGGGTGGCGCGCTTAGTCCAAACATGTATAGATCGTGGGCTAATGGTGTATGATCCATTGATAGGCGATCTAGTCGCTGCGACGGCGACAATACCGTGGCTTTTCCAGTATGCGAGGGACGCCAAAGTCTCTTTAACCTCAAAGGAGAATTACAGAAAATGCATCGAGTTTCTCGAGTCAATGCCTGATCCATCACCGAGAAGTTTACACAAGGTTCGTCAGTACTCACCCAGCTGGGAATGTGTACTAACCACAACAGCGAGAACTTTTGCATCAGCTGCAAGCAATGTCCAGTCAAGCCCAGGATAACAACATGATTAGCTTCCAGCCTTCCAAGATATGGCAGCTCATCGACTCTGACATCATGGACGCTGTGGCACCGCAGCCTACGACTGATGGTACGCAGGGCGGTCAATCTGATGCTTCAAAGACGACTGTAAGTGTGCAAACGACTTTTGTTCACCCTGTGGGTGAAAGACGGACGGATCAGCGACAGACTTCGCTTGGTGATTCAATGACTGCTGATATTTATGAAGGCTTGGAGCAGTATTCTCTTGATAGTATATTCTCGCAGCCTATGTTTATCGATCACGCATGGCTGCATGTATAACGAGTATTAAAAAATTCAATGATAATAGATCATCTATACATCTCACTAGAATTGTATTGTTTGGCCTATGCTGCCCATCTCTGCACAAACTCATCTTTCTTCACACTCTTCGCAAACGCCTTCTTAGCCACAACACCATCCAACTTCTCCTTAACCTTATCCACCTCTTGACTCAACACCTCAATCGACCCTTCAAACTCCGGATCAACCATTTTGATCTCCCCATACGGACTCTCCGCCAATACACTATCACGCAACAGCTGAATCGCCAACCTAGCATCGTCCAAATGAGAAGTAACACTTGTTTCAAAGCTATCCTGTGCATTGCGTACCACGTCTGTAGTTTTGCCAGATCTTTCGGCAAAAGCCTTGTTCAAGGCGGATACTTGGTCTTGGATGGAAGCTTCTTCTGCGTCTGGTAGTGAAAGCGCCAAGTCGCGGAGAAGAGCTTCGATCGCAGGTTCGTCGAGGATACCGGATGAGCGGCGTCTGTTATTGTTGCCGCGACGGGCACCGTCTGTGTTGGCGCGCATACGGATTGGCGAGGGGTTTCGAATGGGAGATGCTGGCATAGCAGCTCTGATGGACTTCTTCTTTTCGGGGGATAGCGAGGCAGATACTTCTGCTTTGGCTGTGGCGATGATGGAGGATGCTGCTGCGTTGTGGGATTTGAGAGTTTCGACACGGTCTGTGAGGAGTGTTATCCTTTCTACGAGATAGTCGAGGCACTCGTTAACCTAGAGAGTATTAGCGACACGAAGAATATAATGGTTGAATGCACATACGTAAGAAACTGCTACTGCTGAACGATGAATGCTCTGTCCACTCTGAGCATTCGTAGCCTTCAACGCTGGTTCCAAATGCTGCTGCTCGGCAGACATCTGTGCAACAGGCAAGATCTCCGAGTACAGCGACTCGAGCTCTTCCTCGAGAGCTTTAACGTCTTCTTGAGTGGCAGCCTTGACATCTCCCGAGCGCTCCGCCGCAAGGATAGCCTCGAGATAGATTCTATCCAGTCTTGTCCTCAACGTCTCAACAGTCGTCTTGATCAACCTGCCCAAATTAGCACGAACCAATACAATGCCAAGTGAATGGCTTACCTCATGCAAATCTCCCTCAACTTCTCAATCGTCTTCTCCTCCTCGGGATCCTGCTGGTCAAGTTCCCATCCGAGCTTCTGCAAACTCGACAGTAACTTGTCATCAGACTGAAACACCGCATCGACCGTCTTCTTAAGATTCAATCGCGAGTCTTTGGCAATCTGCTCCAGATCTGCAACACGATACTCCAAACTCTGTGCCTCACCATCGACCTACACCACATTAGCAACTCCATCTCAAACGGCCTTGGACTAGTCTGTGTTACCTCAAACACCAATTTCTTCAAGGCATGTTTCGTCTTATTAAGACGCGCTTCTTCAAGATCCCTCCTCTGAGCCTCCGCCTCATCACGTTTCTTCACCAACCTCGCCAGCGCATCGCGCTGCTGCTTCAATGTCTCAGTCTGCTTCGATATCGTAGCAGTCGACCTATTCAGCTCTTCAATCGCCGCACGAACATCATCCTCACTCACCGCCTGCACCTCTCCCAAATCATGCAGATCGGCTAATCTGTCAACCTGCCCGCTCTTATCAAGCGCAGTATACCTACAAACCCCCCCTCATCAGCATAAACGTAAACAGATACACAAAGGGTAACGACTCACAGTGCCAGCTCATCACCCGTGAGGAGGTGATCGCTTGCGAGATGCAGATTTGCCCAGTCGACGAACGAAGCGTCTGATAGGGCGTGTTGCACGTCTTCCTTGGAGGCGGGGATGCCGTACGCGCGAGCTGCCTTGAGAAGCAGGGCTTCTGCGCGGTGCTTGGGGCTGAGATCCATTTTGGACCTGTGGAATAGCGAGGTGGCGTTTTTCAAGTAACCGTGATGGGGTGGTACAGCTAACGTTTGGTTTCCCGTAGTTGACTGACTAGCGGTGTTATTGATGACACGGGTCGTCCCTGGGGAAAGATGGAGATGTTGCTGAGTACGATACGATGAATAGAGATTGGTGTTGCGGACAGACGATAATTACTATGCTCAGTCAGACGGCGTACTGAGTCTCAAGTAAATTTGTCCACCCACCCAAACAAATTCCAGCTGATGATAGACAAATAACCAAGAATATGAGCGATTGGCTTTCAAAATCAGTTCACTCAAACGTCAATGCTGTGCCGTGCCGTCGTGGCGATGCTCAAGATAACCTCACCCAGACAAAACAAACGTCCCAGACGTTAAATGTCGGCCCAAAGATCCCGGGCGGTCAAACAACACCTAAGCCTCGCGCGGCACTTTTTTTCCAGTGGACGTACACCTGAAGGCCAGTGGAGGCGGGGCTAGCGTGCCACAGCATCTACAGCGCATCTTGCATGGGGCGAGCTCCCACGGACATGTTGATGCTCTTTACAGGAGGCGATTATTGGTGGAGAGAGAAATGTTCTCAGATTGCAACGGTTTTGCATGCATTCATTCAGCTTGTTTAATGCAGGGGAGATGTCCTGTTGATACACTACCTAACTTAGCATTGCAAGACACGACAGCATCACCATCTTCAGAATTGTTTGACAGGATACTTTTATGCAAGTCTCAGAGATCAGCTTATACAAATAAAGTAGCTTGTCAAACACTTGAGATCCATCATACTCGTCATCTGCATATCTGATACGTCCCCCTCCTGATCCGTTTGAACCTCCTCCGTCCGGTCCCACGTCCCCCAGCATCGTTCTCCCTGTCGTGGCCAAGAAACCGTCACCATCTGAACAAAACAAATCTTCCAACCTCATATCGCCATTGCTCATCTGTACATCAACTCCCCACATGGAATATGGTCATGTTTCAATCTATTTCTGGCCTTATCCATCATGACGTTTTGTCAAACAGCCCTCGTAACGGGAAAAGAGAATCATATAAGATCGAAGAACACTCTTCAAACGAGACGGTCAGGCTTCAAGGCGCAGTCCCATTCTTCCCATCGAATATGTCAAACCGACGCAAACAAGACATCATATGCAGCCAAGCTGACATGGCCAGAGGTGGTCCAATTCCTTCAGACATGCTCGGTAACAGGCCGATCTAGATTGGAGATACGTCGGGTCCCTACATGATCTTTCCGAAAAGAGCTGCACACGCCAACAGATAGAACAATAATATGTTTCAAACAGACCTGTAACCGCAAAGATGTGGCCATTGACTGCAGAATACGCTCTGCCAGTGCAAACCGCAGGTCGGTTTGGCCTTGTCACTGTCAACACTTCTGCCTCCTATTCACCCATTCACCCATTTTCCAATCCCTCTTTTCCTTTTTGAACACATCTCGCTTGTCCCTCGAACCCTTTTTAAACAATCACCCTTCCGCAAGTCGCGAAAGGGGTGTATTGAATCTTCATGTGTAACGCCTCCAAAACCGCCGGCCTTGTGCTTCTTCACCCTCACCAACCTGGCTGTGCTCATCACGTCGACGTTGCAGTTGCAGTTGCACCATGACTACTACCATTAGAAACAACGTTTCTGATATCCTCCGCTGTCTCAGACCCTCAAATGAAGCTCGCAATCCGCTACTCTCGAGGCCATCATGGATCAACTCCCCACAATCACTGTTTCAAGCAGCCCGAGACATGTCGCTATCAGATCTCTGGAGGACGCGACTCATCACTGTCGCCAGCAATGTCCTGGAGTTCGGTTGGGTCGTTGTCGTCTATCTCATGAGTGAGGTGATCATATGGGGTTTGAGTAGGGCATTGGCTCCCGTGCATCTCGAGTTCTTCTCCTCTATTTTTGGCATGGTTCTGACATTTTGCTTCATGGCTGCGGCCTACCTCTGCTTCGCTGATGTGGATGGTCTGTATCGAAGGCACATCAAGTCCAAGGTGAGTGAACACAATTCTCCATGACGGCAGCACTAACTTTCCTTCAGGTCGACTTCATCAATCTTCATCTTGGCTTGGGCTTTCCAATCCCTCTTGTGATGCTCAACCAGAGCGACATTCTCAGCGGCCACGATATCGGCTGCATTATCGGCAACTTTGGTATGTTTCAGTGCAAACAACTCCCCGAATTCATTTCTCACCGTCAGTCCAGTGATTACCAACCTCGCTTCTTGGGCCATGGTCTTTGCCCTCTCGCTTCTCGTTATGAGCTATGTGGCGCGAATGACTGGTCAAGTGCCCGACAACTTTTGTCTTCCGCAGCCTATTACAGGAACTCCTCCCCGGATCGAAACCAGCTGGCTCTCCGACTCAACTCTGGACCAAGGACAACAGCGCATGTTTGGCCGTCGCGAAAAGATAACAAACCCGCCGAGAGCCAGGCCGGACGAAGCAACCTCAGCGACAGCTAGCCAACGATCATCCGTTGTTTCCAAGGACCCGGTTCAGGTGTCACAGGTCTGGCACTTTTGGATGACCAACTTCCCACTGATGGCATCGTCTTTCGCCATCTTTGTAATTGGAGCACCAGTCGCTGCCGCCACCAACGATGACCGCATCCTCGACGGTTGCGTTCTCTGGTTCGTCTGGGTGCTGACACTGCGACTTCAACGAGCTCTCAAGGTCTCCCAAGTTTGCAGCGACATTCCGAGGCTCAAGAACACGATCGCCACGCTTATGAATCCTGTCCTGTTCACGACCCTCCTCATGACGGCATACACCCGAGCCAAAGCGGGCGCATATGGCTACGGCAGCATAGACAAAGTACTGCGTGATTTCAGCGGAGGGACGCCCCTTTATGTCCTTTGGACTTCTGTGGCAACTGGAACACCCCTTTCGGATGGACGAAGCCCATGGTTTGGCGCTGGTGACGCTGCACTTTCGATCCTCGAATGCGGAATTCTGATATGGGGCTTCAAGCTATACGAATGCCAACGACAACTATTCAGTCTCGCCGGTTTCCTCACTATCATCCTGGCAACGGCAGCCGCAGCTGGAAACGTCTTCTTGTCGGTCCTGGGAGCGAAGCTTGTTGGTCTGAACGCACCCGTAGCGCTGGCATTCGCTGCACGAAGCACAACTTTGGCACTTGCCAAACCGGCCATGGAAGCACTTAGGGGAAATCTCGGTGTGAACGCTGCCCTCGTGGTAAGCAACGGAATCCTTGGTCAGCTTTGCTACCCCTTCGTGCTCAACAGACTCAGTGTTAGACGAGAAGATGGTGTCTCCCGTTCGAGCGTCAACATTTCCGACTCGGATGGCAGGGCCTCACGTCTGAGCCTGAAGCCTCTTCTGAGGACAGTTCAAAAGGATTTGCCAAGTGGCGATGATCCCTTTACAATCTCAGCAGGTATTACAGTTGGTATCAACGGCGCTGCCATGGGCGTGTCGTATCTGTACGAGACTAGAAGTCGCGCAGCTCCGTACGCTGCTCTTGCTATGACAGTATCCGGCGTGATGACGGTGGTTTTCACAACTGTCGAGCCTTTCAAAGGTGCTGTGTTGGGTCTAGCCAGCTGAAGAGAGATGGCCATAGAATCTCGGCAGGATAGACGTGGTAGCGTTCGTGACCTGGTGTTCAGAGTTATATACTTGCTAGGAAGACGGATAGTAAGAAAAAGAGCAAGTCTGGTAGAAGCCAGTTGTGGCTGGGTACTGTAGATACTTAGATGTGGAAGAATAATGTAGATAATCAAGATTTAAAAGACTCTCAGTCTCAATGAAGTTTGCAAATATGACGTCTAAGTCAGCATACATATCACTTCAACAGATTTCGACAAAGGCGATCGGGAGGTATTGCGCGAGGACGTCAACGATACGCTCTGCTTTGTCAATTTACAAAATTTGTCAATTATATGTACTTTTCAGGTTATTCCAGGCTGGGGAAAGTCAGTCAGTAATAAGCTCAAACCACAGACATGAGACTTACCGCTCAATCAAGTGAAGGCCGCTAGCTGTCTCCACAATTCCGCTCATCTGGCCAGGCTGGAGGCCAAAGGAAGCATCTTCAAACTCCTTCTGCATGTCTCCCTTGCCAAAGTATCCAAGGTCGCCTCGCTTACGGGCAGAAGAGCAGTCGGATTCGGTGAGAGCGAGCTCGCCAAGTGTGATACTACCAGACTTGATCTTTTGCTCGTGGCCCTGGATGATCTCAAGAGCCTCCTCCTTGGTGCGCGTGATCTCAGCCTGCAGCAATTGTGTTAGTCAGCGATCAATGCGACTGTCGGGTATGGTGGCCGAGTATGCGCACCTCTCTCCAGCTGCTGGGTCGTCGGCTGTCGCGGTGCTTGACTAGTAGATGAGCAGCGCGAATCTTGCCCTCAGGAACACCAGCGACGGCACCAGGACGAGAGCCAGCGCTGTGATTAGTAGCCATATAATGCTTAAGCTTCTCGGTGTCGGTGCCAGAGGGAGGTTCCCATCGTGAGAGCTTCTCGGCAGAGTTGAAGTAGTAGGGGAGGTTCTTGGAGTTGGAGTGTCGGACCTCCCAGCCCGGAGGAAGACCAGTGTCAGCCTGTAGTGTGAATGTCAGATAATAAATCGAGTCTGTGAGTTGATTGACGCAGCCAACAGAGGGGGCGGCGAGAGGTCTTGAAGGATCTGCGACGGTTGTCGAGGCTTGCTGTTGAGCTGCTTACCATGTTTATATTAGTTGTTGACTTTGATGAAGAGGGTACAGGCGAAAGCAAAAAAGAGCTGTATTCAGCGTCGTCGTCGGTGTATCGATCGTCAAAAAAGTCGTCTTTGAGGGAAGCAAAAGTTGCAGCTTGAGAGATGTGCTGCGAAGAGGAGTGATGAGATGGATGGGCTGCCAGTTAAGGTATGGTAAGCTGGAGCTGATGGAGCTGGGTCCTCCCGTTGCTTCTCGACTCGACCTAACTGGAGCAATGACGTGCCGTGCTGTACAACAGAAGGAGCGACAGGCCCCCGCGGTTGCCATGCGGCGTTGCTGTGGTGGGCGGGGTTTGACGCGGGGTGGTCCTTCCTTCTTTCAGTGGGTGGGTGAGCTACCCGACGCTGTGATAGGCTTAAAGGCTCGAAGCGTTGCAGCGACTCAACCTCTAACAAGCGCCTCAATACGCCCTTAGCTCTCTTTAACGAGGGATATATCCAACTCGGTTGGTAATAAACCATGCTTACTGGCTTTAGATCATGGGATCAGTCTTTAGTGCATGCTTTATCAAGGGGTTGCTTGTCACCGGACGCTCAGCATCGTGGAGGTGAAGACATGTACATCTCCGGGACCCTTCTAAGCCAATAATGTCTGAAGATGCATACAGTTGATAGAACTAGCAACTCGGACTGCACTCGCAAGTTTTGATAAGAATGAGGAAGCAGTCTCAGCGATGAACTTGGGAGGTTCCGTCTATCGGAGCCTTCCAACTGTACTAGCTTCTCCGCCATCACTCCAACACAGTACCGGCACCAAAGGGAAAATGCGGAGGTGCGCTTCCATCCTTTCGGAACCACCTGCAGATCTGTCAGTTTTCACTAGCCCTGGACCTGGTTCGGATAGTTGAGTGTGGAATAGAATAACACGGAGATGCCAGCTGGTAAATCGTTAGTCTACAGGTTAAGTGGCTGGTGGCTAGCTGAGTGCCTATAATCATTACGTGAAAACTACGATGGAAGACTCGGTACAATTACTTGCTAAAAATTCTGAGGCAATCCCACTTTTTTGTGTTCTCTGTTAATGCTATAAGTCGATGTGTTAATTGTTTTTTAAAGAAGGGAAGCAGGCGTTGCGAAAACTGTGATCGAGACCAGACTCTCACACCATTCACTATGAGATGGAGGACACCCATGTACCCGATTTTAAACCATGGGTATGTAACTTCAGTCTGCGAGCGATAGAGAATTTACATGACAGTGAGAGACCAGCCTGAAAAAAGAACGATTAGTTTGAGCCTCTAATTAGAAGCATGCATCCAATCTCATCGTACCGTCAGCGAAATGATTTGGAACCAGAGTACCTATAGTAGATGCATGCGTTTTACACCACGTGAAACAAGTAGAGATCTTATAATAGCAGTGAAATTACGAAAAGGGCTGGTACTTGGAAACTTCAATTTACACCTTGTTGATATCTCAGAGTTGAAGACGGCGTGTGATTGAAAACCCGCTGTTTAACGTCGAATATCCTACAGGTAACCATTTTCGAATATGTATGGTCAAGTCGCCAACTGTAAGGGGGGACTCATTGCAAAACTCTCAAATGCTCCCATTATGCCGTCCGAATCTATGAAGTTAGTGGTTGCCTTCAAAGCAACTGGTATGGCAAGAGTTAAGGGCGGAGATGTACTGCAACACATGGGCTTGTGCGTGTGGTTTGTTTGCTGACTGCAAAGACCTGGGTGAGCTGGCCAACGCAATTAGATTGCGAATAGTTCACGCAAAGCAATAGCGTATCTTCTGTTTCATGATTCACCCCGCCCTGAGGTTCACACGAATCGCTAAATCGCCGACCTTCCAAGCATCAGATCGGACGATTCACTCCAAGGCTAGTCACAACTCCCGACCTACCTACTCACCAGCATATTATGTCTCGACCAATTACAAATTCTATGGTCTACGTACTATCTACACGTGTACGTGTCTGCGGCCTTTTTCGTGTTGATCGTGTCTCAAGTTCCGCTTTGGTACGATCGTGATGGTCTCGTGGACCTCACGTAGCCCTCCATGTGCCACTTATTGATCACTTGCTAACGCCTTACCCGGTTAATGCTGTTCGAAATTGCAGAGAACCATGTTCCTGCGTCTTGTTTCGGGTTCCTAATTCGAGAGGTGTCTTTTTCACGCATATTTCTAACATGCACGTCACTCTAGTTTACTCCTCGTTGTGACGGAGGTTACATTGTGCCTGATTAACGCACCAGTGATGATGTGAACATACAGAGACCGCCTCGTTCTGCCGGACAAACCTCCGTAGCTGTTCAGCTGGAATAGATAGCATCATCCAATAAGAGCTCTTTTCAAAGAATTCACGGTGACTCTGTTTTATGCATGCGTAGGTATCAAGTATTTCTGGCTGCCTCATGATTAGATGACTCCAAGGCATCACCGCCTCATATAGAGTTGAAGATGAAGACGTGAGTCACCACAAATAACCAACCCCTGTCAATGAATGGACTGTCCCCAGTGTTTTTGCCTTGCCACCCGCAGCATAAGACCGTGAAATAAAGATAACGAGTCAGCAATAACAAGGCGCGGCAGAGGGACATAACTCTCGTCTCGTTTGTCGACGGTCCACGTGTGACAAGTCCACACGAGGCCACTGAAGGATAACGCGCTGAATCACCCACTGTTTATGCTGTGCCTTGGTTTGTTCAAGTTCCTTGCTGCTTATGCATTCCGTACAAAACTCGACCGACCCCAACACTGAAGCCTTGTTCTTCTCTTCTCTTCCTCTGTAATTTTACTATCATCTGCCCGTGTTCACGAATCTCCGGACTTTGAACAGCGCCGCCAATTACAAGCCTGCATAACCGCCAATTTCTCAGCTGTAAAGCCTCGGAATTTGTGGCTGGCTGCCAGCTGTCGATTATAAACCCAACACTGCCCAAGCCCAAGCTCAAGGCACCAAACCCAAAAAACCAACACAAGCAACCAAATTCAAGGACTTGCACAGAAAAGTGGGACAGGAAAACCAGCGGAAGCCAGAAGCCCCTCCCACTTGAACCACACTATTTTCCAGCCCTGTCGTCTTTCCATCACTTCTCCCCTTCTTTCTTCTTCAACAACAACACGACCTCTATTCTAGAGCGAAAATCGCCATCTCTCATTCACAGCTTGAAATATCTATTCGATATTCAGCTTTCAGATTTGTTTTGCTTCTTGCATCTTCATAAGCAACCAAGCATTCTCTTCAAATTGAACCACCCATACAACCACCACCACCACCCGACCGACCAAATGGCTACCCCCCAATCCACCACCTCTTACGAGGGCGCCGATGGCGACAAGAAGCTCGAGCAGATCACCTTCCGATTCTGTTCTGAGTGCTCAAACATGCTTTATCCTAAGGAGGACGAGGATGCTCACAAGCTTCAGTTTACCTGCCGAACTTGCCAGTACACCGAGGACGCCAAGTCTACCTGTGTCTTCCGCAACGTCCTCAACACCTCGGCCGGTGAGACCGCCGGTGTCACCCAGGATGTTGGCTCCGATCCAACGGTTAGTCATCTTCCACCTGTTCTCTGTTACGGCTGTGGCGGAGTCATCTTGTGCACCTCTTGTGGTCAGCCCGATTGCCAAATGGTCGTCTCCAACGAGAAAGTCAGTCAGCCCATCACGGGCATGTGCCAGTTCACCCTGCCATGGGAGGATCCTTTCGCCGACTACGACGAGGAGATGATGGACGAGGACTACGATGACACCCGGACCGAGTCTGATGACTTCCTCTCCGACGCCAGCGAAGAATTCCTCGAAGAGATCTCCATGTGCTGTGATTCGTCCATGAAATGTGAATCATGAGCATCTTGAACAAACATCCTGTATCACGACAATTATGTAACTGACGACACGACACGACTGGCATGACTGGCACGACTATAGCATTCTATCTTGGGCTGGCTGGCACATGCTCTGGGCTTCTGGCATCATTATCCGGCGGCGAGCAGTTGGCGGCCGACCGTTCACATGGCAAAGTATAAGTTGGAAACAGCAGTTGGAGCACTGGGTGTCTCGCGTCTTCTTTGGAACCCGCTTGTCATCGCTTAAAGACTGCTGGCTGACTTTATTTCTTCTTTTGCGCGCTGCAGCTCCCGCGATCTACAAAGACCTGCCCTAGTTGCCAGCACACCGAAGCTGTGTTTTTCCAGTCCCAGCAGCGAAGCGCTGAAACCGGCATGGTAAGTTGAACTCTCTCGCGTAAGTTTCAGAGACCAACTCACTAACGCCACGGTAGAAACTCTTCTACGTCTGCTGCGAGTGTGGTCACATTTTCACTTAAGCGAGACCTTGTATCGATACCCGGGCACCGAATCGTCGACGCCCAAGTTGTGGAGGATACTCGCATCATCATTTGAATTCGCAAGGCGTTTTTAGAGAGGGTTATGGCATGGTTATGTCACTGGCGCCAGGTTATAAGGAGGGAAATGCAAATTGTATTCTATCAAAGATCCTGTATAAGACTGCCTAGAGCAGCGAATAAGATTTTGGAGGAGGGCCACATAAATGTACCAAACTTCTCAGCCGTTTAGGATTGAGGGTCAAGTTTCTTACTACCCTCCGTAGGAGGGGTAAATTATCAAGATGCTTCTACAGTTTTTTTTTATCATGCAAAACTACCTATTTATTTGACATGAAAATTTCCAAGCTATGTAAACACAGTGATTTTTTTTAGTTTCGAGAGCTGAAAGGTGTCTGTATTTTCGTATCAACGCCTCGCAAATGCCAAATGTAGTAATATTCGTAATTGTACAGTATTCCACTCGTACACGGCTTTGTACAGCCAAACCGATCCCCTGGTCTATCCTGTCTTTTTGTAAATAACCACCCGTCCACGCATCACCCTGAACTCCTTGCCAGCTCTTTACGCCTGCATAGGCGCCATTGAGAGAATCTTGCTCCACTTCTTGCGCTTCAGCTCGGCGCCAACAGCACCGTTGATACGTGATCCCACGGGATCTCCAGACTTGTTCAGCAGCACACAAGCGTTGTCATCGAACTTGACGACTGAGCCGTCTCGGCGTTGCGTAGGGTATCGGGTTCGGACGATGACGGCGTGACGGATATCACCTCGCTTGACCTTGTTGGCAGCGGAGATACCAGCCATACCACCGGAGGAGCTGCCACGCTGCTCCTGGACGACGACGACGACACGGTCACCTGAGGTGTGTTAGTCAAGTGTTGCGTTGTTTCGAGAGGATCGACTGAGGTGTTCGTAGGGGTGTATCGTACCGATTCGGGCATGTCGTTTTTGGCCGACAACCAAGACGCATTCGACGAGGGCAGCGCCCGAGTTGTCGATGCAGTTAAGCATTGTCTGCCATGGTCAGTCAGCAGGTGATTGAAAAATTTGAGAAGAACTGAGGTACCTTTAATTGAATCATCTTGGCTGTGTTCCGCACGCGGAGGTTCAATACTCAACTATCACCACGGTCTAACTCGGGATATCGTCAATCGCCCAACCTGTCGTTGAATTTTTGGACTAGCATCACGTGCTCACAGCCACAGATGAAGCCACACCTGTTCCAGTGGAGCGGAGCACAATGGATCTCAGCTGGGCTGGGGTAAAGGAATCTGGAGATATCGTGTCGTCTTATCATGAGACTGTATTTCTACGACTGGCCTCTGGGAGTATAATACGAAAATAACATCTCTTTGATACTCATCTCTACTGAACCTCACTCCTCAACAAAGACCCTTTGACCATTGTACCATGGCTTGGAATCTAACTTGACAACTTGAGCTGATTTAATGTTTGGGAATGATTTCCCAGGCCTACACAGCCCCACCCGTCGCCTGGCCAATGCCCCAAACCGGCCTTGATCCAGGGAAGAGGAACAAAGCAAGCCCCCAGGCCCCTAACCTAACCTCGAAAGCACCCGAGCGAGCTACAACCATGTCATTCCACCTTGAACATCACTTCCCTCCTCCAAGCCCGATTCCTTGAAAGGCACCCGCACCACGATCTTTTACTCACCCAAGTCTCAGCCTCGTCTGTCTTTGTTCCATCGATTAACGCTCCTTACTTAGAGAGACGGAACCTATGACGTTGCGGCACTGAGTTAGCTGAAATCGATCATAAAACGTTTAGCTTTGGCTTTCATCTTTACAACTCCTGCGCATTGCTCTGCAAGGTTCAAAAGGCTTCAATTGTGGCATCGTTTGGCGAGGCTCTCATACACTGAGCCAAGGATCGACATCTCCGCTCTTTTCTCGCTCAGACTTTTACAGCTCGTTTTGAGGGACACGTACGCTCCTTTAATCCTTGGACGACAGCTTCGAACAGCAGACTGGCTTTGGAGTGGAAACGAATTAGGCAAAATGCCTCCATCACAGAAAGCGGCTGCCAAAAAGCCGCGCATGACGTTGGCACAAGTGTCAGCATATGATGACATTCTCACTGACGCCCTGGTCGATCATGTGAGTGCTTTACGGCTGAGTATCGCCCATAAGGCAATGCGACTCTAACACAGGCAGGTCTTTTACTGGACAACGGTCCCCAAAAACCGCACATCATATCATCCATCCAGAGGCGTAAGAGAGGAGGAGATCGCCAAGATATTGCAAGAGGAAGTGATTCTCAAGAAGGACTTGGAAAGTGCTGAGAAGCGATTGCTGGCCACAAACGGGCTCAAACGGTTTCACAATGGATTGAAGACCGACATCGAAAAGGAGAATTTCCGACGGCATCTTAGACGTTATGTTCAAATCTACCTTCCGGATTGTCCGTGGGAGGTCAGCTCGACAAACCGATACACAATTGTTACTCACGAGGCTGCCGTGACAGCCAGACGACTAATCCGACGCAACGAGGCCATCAAATACTTATCCGGTGTTCAAGTCATCATCACGCCAGAGGAGGAAAAGGCCATCTCATCTCAGAAGAAGGACTTCAGCATAGTGGTCAGCTCACGAAGCAAGTGCACCAGCCTGTTTATGGGACCTGCCCGCTTTGCGAACCACGATTGCGATGCGAACGCCAAACTTATGAGGACGAGCCATGCAGGAATCGAGATCATTGCAGCAAGGCCCATTCAGGCAGGGGAGGAGATTACGGTTACTTACGGAGACAACTATTTCGGAGAGAACAACTGCGAATGTCTGTGCAAGACCTGCGAGGATCTTTTACGGAATGCTTGGGAGCCGGAAGAGGGCACAGTGCCGGTGAAAACAAGTATTGAGCAGGAAAAGTCAGAAGGTTACTCATTGCGGCGACGACGGAGAGATGACAGTATCTCTGGCTCTTCACGAACACCATCAGTCACTCCCGATATGCGACCACGGATTACAAAAGCGACTTCGAGGGGATCAAAGCTGGCCCGCGACTCATCGTCTGCCAGGTCTCCGCCCGCCGAGCAAACCAATAATCGAAAGCGACAGCATGATAGTCTGGCAACGCCGCCCAAGACCCCAGCGAAGCGACAAAAGGTTTCGGCTGAGAAAACTGTAATTGTTGTTGACGATTCGTCGCGCGGTACATCTGTCACTGCCAGTGAATCTTCAAGTGGCGTTGCCGAGACAGATGTCACTTCGCCAGAGAAAGAGACTCCAGAGCCTCTAGGACATACTCCATTGAAAGGGAATGCGAACAAGGGCAACCAGCAGACAGAGGGGGCACCAGTTTCGCCGCAGAGCAGTCAAGGCTCAGAGTCACCGCAGCAAGCGGCTGAAATGACGAGAGAAATAAGTCGTCGAAGTGGCCTTGAGAGTATGACTATCCAGGCCATCTTAAACGCTCCTCTGGAGTCTGAGGTTGAAAGTGAACCTGAAGCGGAGAAGCTCAAGGAAGCAACTGTGGTGCCTCCACCGACTGAGCCCATTGCAGCCAGTATCGAAACTGTCGAAGACAGTCAAGTGGCTGATGAGGATCAACCAAAACGAAAGAAATATCAACGTCGTGTCTACAAGGCGGACACGCCTCCATCTAGAGTGCGAGTTCCGGGAGATTACCTCCTTACACCGCTACTCCTGTCAGAACCTGAGATGGCCTGGATCCAGTGCACCATCTGCGACGGTTACTTTGTACAACAGAACGCATATTTTACACGAGCTTCGTGTCCCCGCTGCGAACGACACTCGAAACTTTACGGGTACATCTGGCCCAAGACGGACAAGGCCGGACCGCATGACAAAGAGGAGCGCATTCTGGATCACCGCACCATCCATCGATTTTTGGATCCGGATGATGAGCGAAAAGTTCGGTGTCGCAAAAGTTTTGGAAATCTCAAGACAGACACAGAAGAACCGGAAGACCTCGAGCGGGGCCGGAAGCGACACAGCACATCAGGCTTGATGGGGCGAACAGAACAAGACTCAGGCCATCGAAGAAGCGGAAGGCTTCGTCGAGTGAACAGTAAGTTCCTCGACCCATGATGAGCATACGTGGAGAAATGTTGGACATAATTCGGACCGAGTATGAATTTTGAGGCGAGCGGGATTTATAATTGTATACTTTGTTTTAACGGTTAACGGCATTGCTAGACCAAGCGGCCTAGTTTAGATAACTGACCCACCATCTGGGCAACGTTATTTATTATAAATGTTTCAATGCATCGAAAGAACCAATGCTCATCGCCCATGCCGCCAATGTAAAGAATCGCTCCCTACAACCGTAGATCTGGAGCTTTCCGAAACTTAACGTCACAGATTTCTAATCACAACGTCATTGACCCATCATGAACCTATATATAAATTCCAGTTCCTAATTCCCATGATGAGGGTTTTGAAGGATCCTCAAGCATATCACTATCTCAACATTCATCACCATGGCTGCATATCTCACCAACCGCATCTGCCATCCTCACCATGGCATTCCCGTTTCGAGACCAGAAACTCCTGCACCCGCCAAGACTGAGAAGTGCAGCCATCCCATCGTCAACAAGGCTGCAAAGGGCGTCCCTTTCTTCACCCCCGAGCAGGATCCTCCGGCTGGCCTGGCCATCCAGCCCAGCGATGGGAGACCTGTTCCTAGACTCTTCCAACCGCTCAAGATTCGAAATGTCACTATGCAGAATAGAATCTGGGTCAGCCCTATGTGCCAGTACTCCTGCCATGAAGGATTCATGACGCCTTGGCATATTACGCACTATGGCGGTATGGCTCAGCGTGGTGTAAGTGGCGTTGTACCAGTGAGATGATCAAAGCTAATCTCTGTAGCCGGGTCTTATGATGCTTGAAGCAACAGCCGTCCAAGCCAATGGCCGAATTACACCTGAGTAAGTGTGCTTCTCAGAACTTGTTGTAGTTCATTAATTGATCATCATAGGGATGCTGGCATCTGGCTCGACGCTCATGTCGACACTCTCCGCAAGAACGTCGACTTTGCTCACAGCCAAAACACCAACATCGCTATCCAACTCGCCCACGCAGGCCGCAAAGCAAGCTGTGTAGCACCCTGGCTCAGCGCCGGCGCCACAGCCACCGAGGAAGTCAACGGCTGGCCCGACGATGTCGTCGGTCCCAGCGACGAGCCCTTCAACGAGAACATGCCCACCCCGCGCAGCATGAGCATCCAGGAGATCAACCAGCTCAAGAAAGATTTCGTCAAAGCGGCCAACCGCGCCGTCACCGCTGGCTTCGACGTGATCGAACTTCACTTCGCGCATGGTTACCTCGTCAGCTCGTTCCTCACGCCGAGTGTTAACAAGCGAACGGATCAGTATGGTGGAAGTTTTGAGAACAGATCTCGTTTGGCGCTTGAGCTCGTTGAGGAAGTTCGTGCTGTTATCCCTGAGACCATGCCGCTCTTTGTGCGAATCAGTGCGACGGATTGGTTGGATACTAACCCCGAGTACACCGGCGAGAGCTGGACGGTCGACGAAGCCGCGAAGCTCGCTACCCTCTTCGCCGAGCGCGGCGTCGATGTGATTGACGTATCCAGCGGCGGAAACCACCCTCAGCAGAAGGTGCAAGGCGGACCAGGCTATCAAGCCAAGTTCGCGAAGCACATCAAGAAGGTTGTAGGCGATAAGATGCTCGTTAGTTCAGTGGGCAGTATTAAGACCGGTACACTTGCGGAGGATATTATCTCTGGAAAGGACGACGATGTGAAGCTCGATCTTATTGCCGCTGGAAGAATGTTTCAGAAGAATCCTGGGTTGGTGTGGGCTTGGGCTGATGATCTGGATGTTGAGATCCAGCTTGCGCATCAGATTGGATGGGGATTTGGGGGACGGGCTTCGAAGAAGCAGGATCATGTCAAGATGAGCATTCCTTGATTGTGTTTGGGTAGGTAAAAGGCGGTAGTTTGAAAGTAGATGGATAGCAGCTGGAAATAGATGTATAGAAGCTTCAAGGTGAGGGATTGTTCAATAACAAGCATGACAGAACAAACAACTTGATAATTCGATAACTTGTCGCTTCCAACCCATATCTTCACTCTTATCATGACTGACTGGCATATTTGTGTTCCAGCAATTCCTTCTCGGATCTCCCTTCTTCAACTTGTTTCTCCGTGATCATCGGTTTCTTCTCATCGATCTACAACTTCAACTTGAGCGAATTCCTTCATGCGATGCCACTCAACTTACCTGATACTGTGAGTCAGTGGGCGCGCTGAACCGTTTACTGACAGTCGCATATACATCGTTCTTCCATTCGGATACACGAGCTTCAAGCCCGATATATAGTGTGTAAGCAGGATGCATGTTCACTGATATTGACGTTCGTCCTGACTTGGGACGAAACGGGATGAAAGACGGGATGAAAAAGAGTATGAAGTTCAATATAACCACGGTGCCAGCGTTATTGGGCTGTGTAAACACTTTATCTATTCTTGCTCGCTGAGTGAGCTGACGGTATCTTGATGGCCCATCTGGATGGGCTGGGCGTAAGCATTGTGGCCCAATGGAGATGGTAGTACAGAGTTGGGGGCTGCGATGTGTGACCTAAAACGATATATTTTGCTACGTCTTGTGGTTTTTGGGTTGCATAGGTAGGTAGGAAGGCATGCTTGGCGGTTCTGGACTTGTCAAAAGGAGGGTATTCTATGTATGGGCTTGTTGCGCCTCTCACATCACGATGACTTTGGCAACTTCATCCCCATTACTCACTTGACTTCGGGCGACTTTGCAGCTGCAATTTTCATTTGTTACCTTTTGCTTTCATCATGTTTTATATCGCCCGTTGCCACATCGCAGTGGGTTCAAGCCACTGGACGTTTTGATCGCATGTTGAACAAAGGCATGAAATTCTGCACTTTGCACTGCGCCACGCCGTATACTCTGCCGAACAATGCTCACCGTGACTGGCTCGCTCAAATATCGATCTCAGTTCTTGGTATCAATGGCATAATGTTATCAGCCTCTTGCACAATATTCCCCCTCGTCTTCCGTCATTGGCTGCTATGAACCAATTTGAGGTGGGTAGCTGCATCAATACTCAATATATTCTCGATGTGCCGACCAGAGAAGAACCCGATAATGGATGAATTCAGCCAGAAACTGATCTAAAGAGTGAATATCGATGTATGGGAATAAATAATTGGTTTACAATAGCTTTTATTCTCATTCAAGATCCGATTCAATTTGCCACAAGAGTCTAGGGTACCTTAGTTATCCCCGATCATTGCCAAGACCTAGCTGAGACAAATCGCGGGGACTAGGGCAAAGATAAGCAATGCCTCGGGTTCCTGGCAGGGCAACCAAGCTAAGCTACAGTGAGCTAAGACCCTCTATAGCTCCAGGTCCCAGCATCATCACGTCACAAGCTTGTATCACCTGCGCAGTCCATGTCTTAACCAAAACCCTCCCTTTCCATCCTCCTTCCTCTCTCCTTCACCATAACAAACTTCAACATGACGACAAAGAGCCTTTGCTTGGTCGCCGCCACGGCCGCCCTCCAGGGCGTGTCAGCTCTTCAGATCCCTCTTAACCTCCAAGTCCCCAAGCTCTCTTGGAATCCCTTCAGTGACGATCTTCCTCTGGTAGACACCAAGGAATTGCAGAAGAGCATCAAGCCTGAGAACCTCGAGGCTAGGGCAAAGGATCTGTATGAGATTGCCAAGAATGGAGAGGAGGAATACGGGCATCCGACTCGTGTCATCGGCAGTGAAGGTACGTTCTCCGAAATCGGACTGTTATCATGAATGCAATGACTGATTGACCAAAAGGCCATCTCGGTACGCTGTCGTACATCCATGCTGAGCTCGCCAAGCTAGGCGGCTACTACTCCGTCTCGAACCAGCAGTTCCCCGCTGTCTCGGGCAATGTCTTCGAGTCGCGTCTCATCATCGGCGACTCTGTTCCCAAGCAGGCATCGCCCATGGGTCTGACTCCTCCGACCAAGAACAAGGAGCCAGTCCACGGAACGCTTGTCCTCGTCGACAACGAAGGATGCGATGAGTCCGATTATCCCGAGGCCGTCAAGGGCAACATTGCCCTCGTCCTTCGTGGAACGTGCCCCTTTGGTACAAAGTCTGGCAATGCTGGTAAGGCGGGTGCTGTCGCTGCCGTTGTGTATAACTATGAGAAGGACGAGGTTCATGGAACTCTCGGTACCCCTTCGCCTGACCATGTTGCTACTTTTGGTCTTGGCGGTGAAGAGGGTAAGGCCGTTGCCAAGAAGCTCAAGGATGGCGAAACCGTCGATGCCATTGCGTACATCGACGCTGAGGTCAAGACCATTTCCACCACCAACATCATCGCTCAGACTCGTGGTGGTGATCCTGAGAACTGTGTTATGCTCGGTGGCCACAGCGACAGTGTTGCTGAGGGACCTGGTATCAACGATGATGGATCCGGCAGTATCTCTGTGCTCGAGGTTGCCGTCCAGCTGACCAAGTACCGCGTCAACAACTGCGTCCGCTTCGCCTGGTGGGCCGCCGAGGAAGAAGGTCTTCTTGGCTCCGACCACTACGTCTCCGTTCTTCCCGAGGACGAGAACCGCAAGATTCGCCTCTTTATGGACTACGACATGATGGCCAGCCCCAACTTTGCCTACCAGATCTACAACGCCACCAACGCCGAGAACCCAAAGGGTTCAGAGGAGCTGCGCGATCTGTACGTCAACTGGTACGAGGAGCAGGGCCTCAACTACACCTTCATCCCCTTTGACGGTCGCAGTGACTACGATGGTTTCATCCGTGGCGGCATCCCCGCCGGCGGTATCGCAACAGGTGCCGAGGGTGTCAAGACAGAAGACGAGGTCGAGATGTTTGGCGGTGAAGCCGGTGTCTGGTACGATAAGAACTACCACCAGATCGGAGATGATCTGACCAATGTGAATTACACCGCGTGGGAGGTGAACACCAAGGTAAGTCACACCCAACCAATGTCTTGTTCAGAACCCGTGACACTAACACAATACAGCTCATCGCCCATTCCGTTGCAACATATGCCAAGTCGTTCAAGGATTTCCCCGAGCGAGAGATTGAGACGTCTGTCCAGACTTACTCTGACAAGACCAAGTACCACGGCAGCAAGCTCTACATTTAAGTACGGTAGTATGCTCTTTATTTCAGGATCAAGCAGCAAGTATAGCGTAGCATAGCATAGCACAATGAGTAATGGGTGATTGATTAATTGGAATGGATATCTCTACGTTAAAATTGCAAATGCCTAGCTAAATCGACTCCAAGTGAAACGAAGCAATAAACAAAACAAAAAAACATCATTACACGTAATAACCGTTTGGTAAAATGCCCGTCTAAGCCCCCAACCGGTCCTGTAGCCAGACATGGCCTGAAATGCCTCGCACTGTTTCCCGCCTAAACACCGACTTTGCAAGTATTCATCTAATAAGATGATTATCCACTACGGATAGATTGATAGATACTGATTTGTGATGGGTCTCATCGAGCTGAAGCGAGATCATATGGCGTTCCCATCAAGACACCGCCAGTTGGAAACTCACAGCTTCCGGTCTGCGAGGGGATCATCTCGGTGTAGTACTCGAAATCATCACGTAGCTCCCTCAGCTCGATAGGCAGGATGACCTTGGATAGAGCCTTCGGGGTGGTGAGATTTGAGAGGGTTCCGGAGTAGGGGGCGGGTCTGTGCCCCACATTGGCGGGGGTGATCTCGGGGCTATCGGGGGTCTGGGCTCCCGGTCCCGTTGTCTTGGCAGCCGAGGATCCGGGGCGACTCAGTCGTAATCGAGCAGAGAGGTTGACGTTGAATGTGAGAAGTCTCGCAACGCGATGCGCCAGCTCGTCGCGACTGTTCTTTGCGTCCTTTTCTCCGGGGCTTTTTTTGCGTCTTGTCAGCCAAAATTGCACTTGGTCATCTAGCGGTCCGTGTGCTGTGTCGCTTAGCTTACCAGTTCACTATAGTCATCATCATAGCATACGAAAGGTTATGCCACCTCAACCTCGCACACAGCGCCTTGATCCTCTTCTCGAACTGCTTAGCGGCATCTTCAGGCGTAGACCTGTTGGACTGCTCGTCGAGCGCACAGCAAAGCGACGAGAGGCGGGTGAAGGCGAGGACGGTGTCTGTGAGGGTGGCCACGAGGGTGTCGAGAGAGATCCAGGCAGCGCGGGCAGGGAAGGGGATCTGGTTGTTCTCCATGAGGTTGAGAGTCTTGTAGAAGGCGTGGACTGAGGACCGACACTCCTTGACCTCGCGGAGGAGGATGTTGAGGATGGCGGTGTCGTGCTGCGGTGAGATGTTGAGGTCGCTGAGGATGTCGATGGCAGCAGCACCGACGTCGAGAAGGCCTGTGATGGCTGTTGTGGTAGGGAGGCCGACAACGGTGGGATCCATGTCCATGTCGGCCTGCAGAGCAGAAGGCATCTATCGCGGTATCATTCAATGCCGAAGTCGAAGTGTTAGGTAATCAATTGTCGAAACAAGTAAAATGAATTGGTTTGCAGTGAGTGAGTGAATGAGGCTCAAATCAAACGGCAGATGTAAATGCTGAAGGGTCCTGAAGTAGACGGACGGGATGGGAATTCTTGGCAGAGGCTTCTAGGCCCCCTTTGGCTTAAATGGAAGTTGGAGCCAAGCCAACCCCCAGGTCAGTTCAGTTCAGTTACAGGAACTTGTAAATGGGGGAGCACAGCGCGAGAGGGGGTGGTCTTCTAAAAGCAGGAACCGAAAAAGCGCGAGCGAGCGAGCGAGCGAGCGAGAGAGAAGGGCAGGGCAGGGCAGGGGGAACAACAGATGTAGACCCCAAGGCTGGGGGCGTATTATTTTTAGGCGCAAGGGGAAGAGAGAGTCTGGAAGAGACGGCACCTGAAAAGGGCCCAGCGAGCGAAAAGAGGCGCCGAGTTTCAAAGGCAGGCAACTTTCAATAGGCACGACGATGAAGCCGTACTTCCGAGACAGCAACGGGCTTGTCCACTAGCGGATGAGGTTGAGTGGAGGGAGGG